>JAVQJL010004881.1:0-18941 GCA_036024295.1 Nannoperca obscura
AAAGCAGAGCCAGAGGGTGAGATGAGTCAGCCCGCCCTCTCAAATGCACTGGGCTCAATGGGGCCACACACACACACACACCGTCCTTGCTCTGCTCTACACTCCCAACTTTTCATCCACGCACTCAAACGCACCCAAAAGCTACACTCACCCTGTCACATGCACAAAGTGCCATTGTGGTGTGCCCCCCCCCCCCAGTCGTCCATTCGCAGTGAGACTGAGTGTAATGTAATGATGCGCCACACGACCATGAAGCCCCAAAATATTACATCTGCCAAAGTCCCTTTGATTAGCAAAAAGGAGCCTCTCCCACTCTCTTAGCTTTTCATTTTCAGCCACATTAAACCGTGAATATCATTCTGTTGAGTCTAATCCTCGGGGGGGGGGGGGGGGTTATTGGGCTGTACGTTATGTAACACACACACACACACACACACCAATAACAATCATCCCTCCACTTTCCCATATAAATGGTGAAGCTGCTGTGTCCTCACGAGGTGCAGAGATAGATGCACCCAGCTCAGCCAGTCCTCCGGCACACAGCCACTAATGTATCCATTCATTTGAACCCTGGATGCGGGCGTCACCGCGTCGAGCTGATCCCTGACCCGTCCTCCAACACACGGGTCAGAGTCTCTCATGACGCCTGGCTTTGAAGCAGTCATGGTTCAGGGTGCAAAGAAATAAAAACAAATCTAATGTGCACTCTACTTCCTGCTTTGTTTGGTATTCGGTGCCTTCAAGGCCTCTCTGAGGGGGTTTCGTGGTTTTTCTGGTGTTTGCCTTCACACGGAGGTGTGGCTGCTGCCTGCAGGGAGCACTGCTGTGTTGGAAGTTAAAAAGGAAAGAAAACAAGCTCTCTCTTTACCTCAGCCCCCTGTGTGTGTGTGTGTGTGTGTGTGTGTGTGTGTGTGTGTCTGGCCCCTTGCCCTCCATCCTCCTGCTCTAGTAAGAGATACTCTGTTTAAAGAGTTTGGAGGGTCGTGTCTTTCTTTCTCTTTTCTTTTAGCTTCTGAAACCTACAACACAAGAAACAGAAAGTGTAATGAGTGGATTGAACTCTGCGTTTAATGTAAGCTGCAACGGTTAGCGTGTTGTGCTAACTAGCTCACTACCTACAGTCGAACCCACCTAAGACCAAGGAGCACATCCATTACTAACCACACTGACAACATCCACCAGCTCTGCACTGCAGTGCAATAACTGTTGATTGGTTATTTCTATTTATATCAGCTGGTGAGTAACATGTAGCTTTAGCCTCAATCCTGAGCACAATATCAATACTTATGTTATTATTATTGTTATGTTATATCATTCTTCATGGTTCTTGTTTTAAAATGAGTCAGCTGAAACAGTAAAAAGTCAGCCAGAGATGCTGTTTTCAAGTTCGCTCTCATGCCCATTACACATTTACAACAATACTATCTCTCTATCACTCTCTCTCTCTCCTGTTTCCATTGTCAACTGCAGTCTCAAGGTTAAAAACAAATGTTTAGAAAACAGCGTGCAACCTTTTGGATAAATCTTCTGTGTGGGACATCAGAGAAAGACATCTGAAAGGTTGCATGAGGTGAGTCATACCTTTCAATGCTGCAAGATAAAGAGAATGGAAATACGGAGTAGACACTTCGACAGAACTGAGCACGTGCACACGTCTGAATCTGTAACGAGTTACAGGAAGCCGTGAGGTTGATCAATGTGAGCAACCATTGATTTTACAGCGGAACGCGTTCTTGTAATGCAAATAATCCTGAGTGGAGTCGTGTGGATACGAGATATGATGCGTGTGGAGTTCAGACAAAAGGCTGGGATTTCAACATGTTCACCTGCTGAGTCACAGTGATGACTCACTTGACTGACTGGTCAATGTTTAGAGAGTTTTAAGGCCAGTCGCCTTATTTGAAGCACTCCAGAGAGCTCCTGACATCGGTATGTGCACTGTACTCGTGATTTAAAGTTTCCCCACACAGTTGCATGATGTTACATCCTGTAACTGTCTACACAACACATGCAATCATACAGCTGCTTCGAGCACAGCTACTCTTCCTTTCTTTAATGTACTTATTGCTATTCAGGTAGTCAGGCGGCAAAGTCATTAGTTAAAAGGAATTGCTACTACTCATTTTATGATTTACATATTAAAACTACTAGTAGCTTAAATAGTTGCACAACCATTTGCAAATTGATTGAGATACAACAGTTGTATAAAGCTGCACTGATCAGTGTTTGTATATTAAAACAGCATCAAATTAAAAATAATGTCGAATGTGGAAAATGCAGCTCGTAGTGAGGAACCCGGACAGACTCAGCACTAGTTCCCCACAGTTTCTAGCCTGTTTTAGCTTATTGTTTTTTGTTTTTTCTGTGAAAAAGTTCTGACAAACCCACCGTACGCTACCGGTCTAGCGCCACACGATGCCGTACACGCAAGATCAGCAACCAGCCGGTGAAGAAAGTGAAACATTTAGCTGCTGGAGAACCAAACATTAGCTAAAAGGAGAGTAAATATCGGACTTACATCCATCAGGTGGCTGGAAACATGACTGCTACTGAATGCTAATGCTGCTGGGTGTGTAAACGAGCAGCTAATTGCTAACACATTCACCGTAACGACTTGACAAGGTGATGGATGATCTGTCGCTTGGTGTGGACTTCTCTGCTGCCCACAAGTGGTCAGAAAACACAGTCCGTGCAGCTTTAACACTTCTTCATGTGTGCATTATACCTGATGCTGGTATTTCTGTAATGACGGCTACACACGGATGCTTGTGATAGAAATTACACCAACTAGGAGGCTAATGAGGCTCTGAGAATGTAACTAGTCTTGCCCTAGCTGTGAGGTGAATACTGGCAGACATGCTTGACTCTGTTAGAGGAGAAAGGAGTGACAGCAGTTATGTGCTACTTTTTAATAAATAACCTCTAACACTGGCTTTGAGGAAGTAAAGTGTCTTTGAATGCACCACTAACCGAGCGTCTGCAGCCCGCAGCGAAAGCTTTGCACAACTATGACCCACATAAACACACTGAACTCAAATCAGCATGTGGAGCCCACCGCACAATCACTCGGACAAGTGTGTTATCGACCCGCGAGCCGCTCTGCTGACAGTGACGGATGTTTGATGTTTGAATCCCATTGAAGGCACTGAGGTCCTGACTCTGGAGGTAGTCGCTGGCCTCAGGGTCGCCCTGACCCAGTTCTGTCCACATGTTGCCCGTTAAGTGTTGGAGGTGACGTCACAGACTGTGAGGAGAAAGGAAGTGTGATCTCGTACTGTCTGGCTTCAACTAACATGTATGAGAAACTTCAAAACATAAAATCTAATATATTAAGAGACTTTCTAGCAGTTACTGTATTACTTTTCCTCTAACTGGCAGCTGCTGCTGTCTCTTGCCTTCATAAATGAGGATAACAGTTTCCTCTCCTGAAAATAATCCTGGAGCCAGTGTCAGTGTCCAGCACACGTTTATTATAAATACAACATTGAAGACGTTTTCCACCTGGAGATTCTTCAGTTTTCAGACATTACACATCTAAACCAGACAAAAAAAGTCATGTGATGGGGATAATCACGTTTAATTCTTCATTCTTATATTTAGAGGACATTATAATATTTAATGTTGCTGCATGTTGTTAATGGAAAGCAGCTCTAGGATGGAAGAACAAAGAGCTTAAAAAAAAGTGTTTCAGATCAAGGTTTCGTCCTCGGCCCCCTTCTCTTCACTTCATGTATGAATTATTGATTAGATCGTGTCATGGAGCAGGTTTTCAGATCTATGTGGATGATTCGGTTTTATATGAATCCGGTCTTTGGTCAGTTTCTACCTTGCTGTCGCAGCTCTTTTCACTCACCATTAAAACAAGCTGTCTGTTTTCTTTCCTTGCAGGACCACAGCCCTCATCAGGAGTTCAGCTGAAAGGTCAGTGGACGATGTGCTGTCGCAGGTCTCAGACGTAAAACATCCGTCTAATGAAAGATGTTGAAATGGTGAGCCAGGCTGCAGTCTGTCTTACATGTAGACTCATTAGAGACTGCTTCTATTTGTAGACTCTTGGTTTTATAATCACACAATTTTGGATTGAAAGCTGATTTTGCTGCTGCCATATTCTCAAGACACTTCATATTTTAAGCATAAACTCACCCACAAATGTCTAAATAACCAGCCTGAAATGTATAAAAAGATGTACAATAAATGACTTTAATGTAAACAGAGTTTCGTGCTGCAGCTGTGGATTATAGATGAATTAATGCTTTCATATAATTAAAATAGAAACATGTACGTGACCCGCCCATGTGCACGCATCAGGCAGCTGGTCCGCGCTGCACGGAGCCTCTCTGTCTGCAGACCACTGGTCCGGAGTCCTGCTTCGTTTGCATGATAAGAGAGAAGTGCATGATGGTCCTGAGACTGTTGCTGTGACGACGCGGAGGAGACATATGGCTCTTTCAGAGAATCCTCAGGGTGTCGGGATAGGTGGAAGCTCTCGCTGAGGGAGCGTGTCGGCGCAAGGTTGGGAGAAAAACAAAATGCAGAGCGACAGAGATGTTTTGGTCCTTTTCATGTAGCCGAGCTCGCTGACGCACATTACAAATGTTTGTGTGTGTCAACAACACCCCCACCCCATCCAACCGGTCTGTATTGGCAAACAGCTGCCCAGAAAATGCATGATTAAGGATGCTTCACTCTCAAAAAAAGGAAACCTTCACACAATAGAGGAAGAGGACGGCTGTGTACAAACACAGTCAGGGTGATTTGTGTGGGAGGGAAAGTTGCCCACACTTCATTTGTGAGACGCTGTTGTTTGCTGCAATTACAATTACTTTTCCTGTACATCTAAAACAGCACCGTCATGGCTCGCCTCATGCTGTCCCACCTTAACAAAACCTATTTCCTGAAAGTGCCTTTTTCATTATTCCGTCATACAGACACACGCACGCTGCTGCTGTTTCTCCACCAGTCCACCGAGGGCAAAAACAATGCAGGGCCTGTGTTTGTGAGCGAGAACACGTGTCGCCCTCAGACTTGGAGAGCAGCTGGCAGCACCATCAAACATTCATGAGAGAGATGGAAAGACTGTGAAGGACAGTGCAGGCCCAGGGATACAGAACCAGAGTGTGAGCCCACAAAGGTTAATGGGACTTATCTGCATTAACTCTGAGCTGCTGATGGTTTTTTACAGGTGTGTGTGTGTGTGTGTGTGTGTGCGTGTGTGTGTGTGCGTGTGTGTCTCTCTCTCTCGAGGTGAGCCACAATCGAGTTTCTGTCACCCGCGATGCTTCTGTTCAGTTTAAGTCGATTAATTGATCGAAATGAAATTTATCACCAACTATTTTGAAAATTGATTATTCGTTTGTTATTTTTCCAAGCAAAAATGTGACAAACATTTGCTGGTTCCAGCTTCTTAAATGGGAAGAGGAAGGGAAGTCTTTGGGTTTTGGACTGTTGGTGAAACAAAAAGAAGCGATTTGAAGACATTTTCACATTTTACAGACTGAAAATAATCGACAGATTAATCGATAATGAAAGTAATCGTTAGTTGCAGCCCGGCAGCATGTTTTTCATACTTTCATCAGCCTATTAAGTGCCTCTTGGTGGGAGAAGTGTCATGATGAGTAGTTCAGGCAGGAACATGGAAACCAGGACGTGTCAATTAGAATGAACGGAAGTGGACCGGTAGAAATATATTTATAGAGGAGTGGCTGACGAGGGAGTCAGGGACAGGTGTGGATAATCAATAATCACAGGAGGGCAGGAACTAAAGAGACAAGACAAGTTAACTTTCAAAACCAAACAGAACAAAAGAAGCAAGGTGCAACATTAAGAACACCTGTAATCCTGCTCTTTGTGTAGGAAGCATTACTGTGAGCGTGTAAATCCATCGAGTCCACTGAGTCTGACGGAGGATCAGCTGAGGTGTCCAACACACCTCAGAAGTTTGATTGACACTGGAAAATAAAATGAAAGCGTGTGCGCGTGTGTGTGTGTGTGTGTGTGTGTGTGAGTGACTGCCAGGTGCTTATAAATGATTCTGATAGTTTGACCAAGCAGAAAGCTACAGGCTTCATGATGAATGCCGGTTCACTCAGTGTCTGTCTTCATGTCTTTTCTAAGTACACTAGCTGCTAGTGTTAGCATATTCACATTAGCGAGGTTAGTTAATGCTGAGCGTGTTTCCCCTGGTGTTGTAAAGACCCACGCTCTCACATTTGCAGGCAAAACGAATCAGCGAGCTCATGTTTTATTTTGTCTTGGATGCGTCTGGTCCCCGGCCCGGTTCCAAGATGGCCGCCGCTGGTGTTGAACATGCTGAATCTTCCATCTCGTCAGTACTACACAAACTGTGTTCTCTCTACAACAACAAACAGCTGCTCTTAAAGCTTTTGTTAATCAAAAAAATAAATGTTTGGCGCACTTTTGACGGGATTCACTCAGCAGTCTGAGGTCTGAGAGGTTTCAGAGTGGTTGCGATGTCAGGCTGTGAACTCTCTACATCTTGTTAAAAATCTTTCTTGTTGCCACAGCTCTTCCCATTGGCTCACAGACCTGCAGTGTGTGCAGTTTTGAATGTACAGTAATACATCTGCACACAGAAGATGTGAAGACGTCCCCCTCAGTTTAACGTGAAGGATTAACAATCCCTCAAGCGCTGCATGTTTTTCAGCAAACTTCAGTTTGGCTGTCACGTGTTTTCTGGCGGCAGTTCCCTTTTGGAGTTCGGATCAAGTTCACATGTTGTAAGTATTCTGGATGGAGTGCGTCTTGACTGGGATGAAAGCCGTCACAGCGGGGTTACAACAGCCCTGCGGTATTTCACATGGCTCTGTACAGTATTTCTCTCTCACCTGCAGACTCTCCTCACATAAATGTGCTTCTTTTGTCTCAATCTTGCCAGTGACACACGGGGAAAAGGTCACAAGTTGACTGGAAACGCACACTGTCTCAGACTTTGATCGAGAGTGCATTGAAATAAAGCCGGTGCCCTTGGATTCACAGGCCCAGAGGAGGATTGAGGTCAGTCTGTGTGTGTGTGTGTGTGTGTGTTTGTGTCTGTGTATGTCTGTCTGTGTGTGTGTGTGTGTGTGTGTGTGTGTTTGTGTGTGTGCTTGTCCACAGCAGATAGAAGAACATCTTAGAAAGTTAGGGCGATTAGCCGCGTTAGCGTCTGTGCTAATACTGGCCCATATCTGCCATTGATCCTCATCAGCCCATATGTTCCCAGAAAGGGAAGCAGTTCTGTTCCTGACCGGGTTAAAGCTGCGTGTATTTACAGTAATGCACTGTTATTTACAGTGTGGATGTTACTTTATCCGGCCGGCCATGTGTGGCACAGCACAGGAACAGGCCTGACGCTAATACAGGCCCATGTTTTGTTGTGTACATCAGCATAATGTACTTTCTCTTCCATCTTACCTCTGTGCGTGCTGCTGGCTCTGATGGAGGTGCTCGGAGGTGATGATGATGATGATGACGACAAATGTTCTTACAAATCAGCTGTGACTGGGAACAGGCTGTAACATGGCCTGTGTTATTACAAAAATTATGTGTGCGTGTGCGAGAGCCGTGCTTTTCATATTCGTCCAGATGGTCAAGAAAGGCCTAGTTGAGCCCTGTCTGTTCCTGGCTGGCTGTGAGGCTGGGGGGAGGGGGGAGGGGGGGTCTCTCTCCCTCCCTCCATCTGCTCGTGCTCAGTGGAGTCTCCAGTCCGCTGCAGTAGCGGGGCAGTTATTAGCCGGCTGGGTCTCGGGGACGACAGTAATTAAGATATGAGATGGACTCGCGCCGTCATCCAGGAGTCAGGAGACTGCTGAAGCATCCTGTGCCCCCCCCACTCCCCCTCCCTCCGGCAGCGAGGACCTGCCTCGCCTCCAACAACCGTTCTGTTTATATAGCAGGTCAGAGAAAACAGGGCAAAACAGACACACACAGGGCCTCCACTACACTACAGCGTCCTTCAGTGTCAACCACATTTCATGTAGTTTGTATCCAGAGCTCTTCTTCATCTCTTTCACAGTAAACTTCGATCTTAATACACTTCTCACACGCGTTCAGAGAATCATTCCTACTCTTTGTGTTGGGGAGATGGGGTGTTATACACTTTGTCTCCTGGCTGTGAGTCCTTCCTAGCATGTGTCGTGTAAAGTTGCACTCTTCAGTTCAGTGTTTGGGTGTATCTTTGCCCTGGCAGTCGCTTGCAGGTTGATTGTCGATGTGAGAGAACGAGTCGAGTGAGTAGAGAAGAGGAGGCCGACGTGAGACATTTCTTGAGCAGGCTCTCAGCTGATGACAGAATGACTGTATCCCCAGAGGTACATGCAGTAAATAACAGAGATGGCGGTGTGAAAAGTGCAGCGTAGAGTTTACTTTATGGTCTGACACAGAGTTTGAGGCTAAATCCCACCTGCTGCTCTTCATCCACAGAGCTGCAGCTGAGGATACAGGCCGGCTCAACACAGAGGGATACAAAACCCCATCAAGTCGTGCTTCACCTTGGTCAAAGACGCAGAGTGGAGAAAGAGGAGCTGCCGCTGAATGCACAAGCAGATATCCAGCATTGTAAAGAGCTGCAGGACAAAAGCTGCAATCAATCTCCCATCAGCCCAGACAGGAGCTATTCTCTGCTAAGTTTATTAGCACGGGGAGATCAATGAAGCCCACGATTACAGAATCAAAGATAAGATTTGAAAGCGTGACTTTCTGTGCGTTTGTGTGTCACCCCTTTTCTGATTTGACCCTGTCTGGGGCAGCTCAGATGCTTGTTTACGATGCACAGCTGCTGTGTGTGTGTGTGTGTGTGTGGGCTTCTCCTGTATCTTTGACCTTTCAGCTGCAGCCCCGCCTGACTTCCCTTCTCATTTCCTCACCTAATTTGAGCCGCCTCATATGAGGAAACCCTGTCCACACCCCCAGCAGCCATGATGGTTGCCTTTTGGTGTGTCGACGCTTAATCCGTGTGTGCGTGTGCGTGCGTGCGTGCGTTCTTTGCTAATGGCCTTGTGTAAGAGGCTCACAGCGTCACCAGGCTGCCGAGCTAAGCGGCATGTAACCTCCTGATGGAGGAGCCAAAGCTAGTGGCTGCTGATGGGAGCGTCATTTTCTGGTCAAGGATGTTGGATCAATATTTGAACAGGAAAAAGAAAAGAAAGATAAAAACACATTTGTTTGAATAACTGAAATGGAAATGGACCAATAGGAAACAAGCCCAACCATCGCTTTGGTCTCCCCTCATGTCATTCAACCTGTCAGTGGAGGGTAGCTAATGAAAATAACACGTTTAATTTGGCGACAAATAGAGATTTGAGCATGCTGGACCATATTTAATTTTCTAATTTTGATGCTGAGCCTGCCATCCTGGTGTTCAGAGACGTACAGCGACTCAAAGATTTACACGTGTCGAGTTCCATCAGGTGCATTTGATCTGAGCATTTATTGATATCCTATTAGTGCCAGTTGTGGGCACATTAGCTTGTGTTTAGCCAATATTACATAAGGCTTTGCACATGCTCACAGGAGGGTTTATTTAGGTCCTCCTCTCAGCTTGAAGATGGGCGGAGCTGTGAGGAGGATGACGTGAAGAGTTTAGGAGACGTCAATCAAACTTAGTCTGTACACGCCCACGCAGTATATAGAGAGAAAGTGAAATCACCTGCGATGGTGTGCAGAGCCTTTAATCATTTATTAGACTACATTCGTTTTTTAAAAGTGTCATCTCTAAATATTATGCCAGATCTATTTAAATCTTAATTTTAGATACTTCTATATAGGCTACTGTGCTGTACGTGATCATTGATGCAGCAAAGATTGTGTCTTAACATATTCCTTCAGTTTTTTCCTGCCTAGGTTTAAAGATCGGTCTGATTATTGATCCACTCGCTGTGGCAGAGTCTACAGCCATGCTAGCAGCTCTGTGAGGCTGCTAATATGCTAACCACATTTCACAGCAATTCATCCAATAGTTGTCGAGACGTTTCAATAAAAATCATAAATGTCAACCTCGTGGTGGTGCTAGTGGAAAAGTCAGAGGTTCACCAAAGTTCATCCTCTGGGGACCTTGAATGCCTGCACAATTTCTTTTTATGACAGTCCATCCAATAATTGTTCAGATATTTCATTCTGGACCAAAGTGGCAGACCAGCAACCGGCCCGAGATAAAGCCAAGCTGCGAGCGTTGACAGGATTAAACCGTTTATCTTGTTTAGTAGGAAACATTAGATTTCATCAGCCCATAATTCGATATTATTACTTACATTAACTGATATTCTTTGCAGTGCACTGATCAATAGAAAGCCAGTCCAGCCATTTGTTTGTTCTTCCCACATGTCAATCAACCTGCCAGTCTGTGTTCAGTGACTTCTGCTGATTAAAAGATTTACACGTAACAAGTCCTACATCTGTTGAAACATCTCTGCAGGACGTCCATACGATTATACCTGTGCAGGGCTCATAGCGTCCAGTCGGCCCGTCATAAGTCCCTCTATTTGAGGTTTATGTGTAGGTTGGAATGGCGATCGGTCATGATATATTAACCTCTCTCAGCGCTTCAGGTCCTCCATACTCTGCACATGTAGGTGTGTGAGAGAGAGGCAGAAAGTGGGATGGTGTGTATGTCCATGTAGGTCTTATGTAACTTCTGACTTCATATTTCCACTTGGCCACAATCATCTCTCTCTGTCTGTCTCTGTCTGTTTGGCCGTCAGTGTGTATCCACCCGGGCTTTAAATACAGATTCCAGCAGGATTACTTTAACACCACACACACACACACACACACACACACACACAGCCTCCCAGCGCACGTTATCCCCCCACTTTAATCCCAAATCCCCCCGAGGTCAATCAAAAAGTTCCAGGTCACAAAGTTATGACGCCGGGGCGAGCGTGGTATCCAACTCTTCCCACTGGCTGAGGATTACACTGGCTGACAGAGAGGGGACTTGTCTCTGGTGGGGACAGTTGCTAAGGGTCAGATATGGTTGACTGAGTTACCCTCTCACACACACACACACACACACACACACACACACACACACACACACACTGTGTAAACACACACATGCTGCCTCATTCTGCTCTTCATTTCCGTCTGTCTTTATCTTCCTTTCCTTACAGGATCATTCTGATTTATTTAAACTTGGGACTTATTGTGGTCGCTTTGTTCATCGTTTTGACCATGACAACCTTGCGTGACCTAAATTGCTGAGATCTGGTTACCAGCTAGTCGCTAACTCTGTCTGCCCGTTGTTGGGTGCTGGTCAGGTAACAGTGGGTTCATCAGAACTGCCCCTGGATATGATCCCCAAAACCCCCCAAAAATGAGCTAAAAGAGGCTAAAATGCTCCATAGAACCAAGGTGAACCGAGGAGTTCAGGGATTATCCTCTGTGGGTTTGTCACTATGAGCATGCATCATATTACATATAGACATTTCTTCCACTGTTAATACAAAAATATTGATTAGTGCAGCTCTGAGCACTTTCATTATGTTTAGGCAGCTGAAACGTCTTGGTCAAGCTAAGAGAGCTAGGAGGTCATGGTTCAAAGAAACCAAGGTTGACGGGCGGCAGCAGACAGGATATGAACAAAGGTCCAAGTCAAACCCTCAAACATCCGTCACACTACTTCCACCTTTGCTTCTCAGCGACAACAAACATTATTTTCACGGTCACACAAGGTCTTAAATAATAAAAGAGATGAACAAAACCAGAATCCTCCTCAGACTTTCTCTCTCTCTGTCTGCACACAAGTTGGATTCACTGGCCTCTTACTGTAGCGGACATTGATGATACACCCCCCCACTCCACCACCACTGACCGTGCTAAGTTGCTGATGTTAAGATTCAGAGCATAATTCTGCTTACTGACTCATATGTCTCATTCAGATGATTTATGTTCTCATTTAGCATACTCCCTCACACCCTCCCCACCTTTTATTTCTTTGCTCTGTAGCTTGCAGTTTTTTTTTGTAGCTACTCATTTTATTTCTCCCACTTTTTGTCCCACTGAATGCTGCACTGCTAAGGCCACAAATGCTCCGAGAATTGTTGGCAATAAGAGCCGAAAGCAGTCAAATCCTGTGCTTGCACAACCACTGAGAAGCGTCACAGGAGCACAAACACCTGTGACGCACACTCTCGTCAGTGAGGCTTGCCCTCATCGCGTCTGACAGGAATAGCTTTTGCTTTTTACCCCTTCATCCTGGTCGCTTTCATTTCTTCGTCTCGCAAAAACAGAGAGGAGGGGGAGTTTGGGAAGAACCCTGAGGACATGTTGAAAGCACGACGGGGTTCTAGTTCACCTGTTTTGATCCTTACTCGTGTGCTAATGTGGACTTTAAAGGATATAAAGCCACAATGATGACACAGTGTTACACAAAAGAGAGGGCGGGTAAATGTGAATGACTCTTGTTTGTCTGGGAGTCCATGTGCTGTGAATTGGTTGGGAGAGGGTTGCCACCACCACGTTTCCATCATGTGCTTGTTCCAGCCGTGGCATGTTTTTGCTTGTGAGGAAGCAAACAAGAAATACAGAGAGAACCCACTGAGTGGTCAGCGCTTCGGGTTTCTAACTTCACTTGATTTATGGCTTGGTAAGGACCATGTACCCCAAGGTCAGAGGTCAGGAGAACATCTGTGCCTCTAAAAATGACTGTGACCTACTTTAACACTTCTTCAAAGACTGTGAGATGTGGGATTACTGAGTCAGTCCTTCCAAACCAGGCAAACTGGACACTGACGGCGTTAAAATGAAAGTAAAATCCTTACTTGTTAGTCAGACGGCAAGCTGTCATGGCAATGTCAGCCGGTCCACCTCTTTGGTCCAAACTTAAACATCTAAACAACTATTGGATACATTTTCATAACATTTTGTACAGACATTCGTGGTCCTCAGAGGATGAACCCTACTGCCTGCGTTGATCTCCTCACTGTTCACCTCGTGCCACCTGCAGGTCAAAGTTTTTACTCATCCAGTGAAATATCTCAACATCTACTCATCTACAACAACATTTTTAAAGACATTCAGGGTTCCCAGATAACGTACCCCTGAATCTCCGACCAAAGTTGTAAATTACTGCCTGTTGGACTTAAACTATCACGGGCGATTTCATCTCATCACCTGTATTTATGTCAAGTCATTTTTATAGCAGCTCAGCTTTAGTCAGCGTCTGCTGCCGGTCAGACCTGCTGACTGGCTGGTTCGTCAGAAGCTTGCAGCTGCCAGGTACCACACGAGAGCTGAGCTGGTCGTGTCTTATATTAACGACTGCGTGACACTTTACTCTTCAAAATCCAGATAAAATCAGGTTCTTTCTTGGTGAGAAATTAGGAATTTGTAGCTGATTTGAATGATTATTGGATAAACTCTTTGGTCTAAACTGTGTTTGTCAGTATGATGTTGTTACTCAAGTAAAAACTACTATTTATATAATAGACTAACCAGTTATATGAAAAGCAGTAATGATGCTGACACACAAAACTCCTCATTAGGACTCTTTGTAGATTCAAACAATGTACATGTTTAGTATGAAAATCACCATTAAAGAAGCTGGTTTAATTACTTTTGACATGTGGAAAGACAACTGTCACAAACATTTTAAGGCATAAAATAAGCGGCCTTTGTTTTATGTCTGTTGCCGACATGCAGTTTAAATGAGGTGACATCTCTTTGAAGTCACCCTCCACATTTCTAGCGGAAGGAAAATGTATTCAAATGCGTTCTGCTCAACCGAACACAGCGTGGCCTTCACAGACAGGCTGCGGGACAAGGGAATATTGCGATTTCATCATTTACTTATCCTTACAGGGCCTTGTCACATTTGTGATGCACCTTGTTGTTGCGCTCTTTATTATTTTTTTCTCAGACCGCTTCCACAGAAGGCTGTCAGCCTGAATCAGACCGTCTGTGAGCCTCTGGGACGAGACAGAGCTTCACTCGCAGCCTCCAGGGAGCCCAGTGTTGTTTTGCTTATCAAACCATGAGCCAGCAGATATTTATTTCTGGTATTTGGAGGTGGCAGTGGGAGACTGACCTAATTCAATTAGTGACACTGTAGGTACAACCACAGAGGGTTGGAAAGTACATCTGATAGCTGTGCTTGAAATACACCAGCTGCATGCTACCTCTTCCCACGTTGTGTAATATTCATCTAAACAAACCTCCGGCGTCTTTGGCTGGACAGCTGATAGATTATATGATGAAAACATGTGATGCAAGCGTACAGTTTGGAATCTCGTAAACAAACCTCACATCAACTTGTATCTCTACAGTTGGATTTCTGTTTCTTCCTCTTCTCTCATCCTCCTCCCTGCCCGCCTCGCCCTGTCTCGCTACATTTTCAGCACTGACGGGAAGAACTTGAAAACCTGAAAATTATTGATGAAAATCAAGTCACCAGAGGCTACCTTCAACATCTTTGATGTATTCAGGCACACACCCAACAGTCAGCCCACACTTCTCTGCTGCTGCAGATCCAGACTCACTCCTCTTGATGCACAACTGGGTGAAAAATCAGGGAACATTCCCACAAAAACTAAAGTACTAACTGCAGAACTAGTTAACTGTGAAGATTTAATAGAGTTGTATATGATGAGTAATGCTCCTCATTACTGTTAGCTGTACACGTTGTGCTAATGAGCTGCATCTCCATGCAGGCGAACAGCTGGTTGTAGTCATGCTAGCGGTGTGGCTCTAGGGATATCTCAACAACTATTATATGCATTTCTATAAAATGTATAAATATTCATGGTTCCCAGAGGATGGATCCTAGCTTGGTGATCCCCGACTGTTCCTCTGGTGCCACCATGACGTAAAAGATCTTAACAACTATGGGATGGATTCCCATGAAATGGTACTGATAACCTCCACAGCGCCATCATCAGGTCACACATACTTTGGTTTATGACCAAATACCTGCAAAACTAATGACGCCTTCCCATCAGCCTCAGCTGTACTTTGTGTTTAGTGTTAATTAGCAGATGTTAGCATGCTAACACACTAAACTGAGATGGTGAACATTGCAGTCAATACACCTAAACATGAGAGCACTTGTATTGTTATCGTGAGCATATGGGCTCCATTCAGACAAGATTAACATTTCAAGGCGATGTGTGGAATAAAATATTCACTGAGCTCCTCTGTAATTTCATTCTGCAGACAGCCTAAAGAGAAAACTACCTACCTGAAGAGCTCTCAGCTGAACAGGCCTGGTTTTAACATGTTTCCGTCTAAAAAACACATTAAAGAAGTTGAAGGACAAGCAGCTCTTTGAAATACAAGGACGTCCTTCCAGGTGGGATTTAAATTACCTTTTCCGAGTTTGGAGAAAAACAGTTGGTAGATGCGACTATATCACGAAGTAACACAAGCAACAAATGTTAAAACTAAAACCTGTTTCTAATGATTATTCCAAGAGTCTTTTAAACGTTTATGTCGACTGCAGTGGATGTTTGCCCTTGGACTATTTTACTGTATTAGTGTATATATCATAATAAAAAGGAAATCCTTTATTTGATACATCTTTCTTACATCTTTGCGTTGTCAGTAGGTGACTGGAGTGTGAAGCTGAGGTTTAGGGCTCAAACGCAGCCCAAGAGACAACATTAAAACTGGGACGTGAGTGCGATTTGAGGAACACGCTGTAGGGAAATGACAAAAACAAGTGTCACTGTGACTTACCAGAGGACATGAACGAGGATGATGTGTGCATCTCTGCGGTCATGCAAAATTATGTGAGTGAAACACAACTTTGTGTTTTTGTGATCTGGTTGTGTGCTGGACCACGACCCCCGGGCCTGTCTGGGCCACGGATGTATCATAAAACCTGGATACGATGGATTTTTTTACACATAGGCCACCATTGTGTCTGAATAACTGCAAACAAGGTCGATTAGGACTTTTTCTCATTTCAATTTTGGATCCATGGAGGTTATATAATTGGAAATTGTTCCTCGAGCTGAGAAAGGTGTGGGCGTGGTCATCGGGAGAAACACTACTGCGCAAACTTATTGGGACTCATTCCTCGGAAGTTAACCCAGAAGCTAGAAACTTACTTTGGTGTGCGCCAGGCGAGCAAGCCGTAAGGAATAGATGCCATTTTTGCGTGCGTTATCCAGTTCTTATAATACATCCATGGTGAGAGTGACAATGCACAGAATACGTTGCAAGTCTGCAGTATAAGACCGCGTAACTCTGCCTATTTCCTACTTTCTCTATCCCCCCCTCAAAATATTTTTCATTTGGGTTAGAGGTTTTTCTGCAGTCAGATTGGAAAGGAATTATCTTTTAAAGTCAAGCTTCCTCTGCCCACCTAATATGTGAGCGACAGAAGGGGAATAAGCCTCAGAGCTTTCAGATGGTTTATTTTAGCCGCGGTGCGATCGTGTGCCAGGAGACTGGCACTGAGAAAACACAGCAACTCCAAAGCACAAATGGATGCTCAAACAATCCGAGAGGACGCTGAACATCGCCGCCTGTTTTTACACTTTGCACACAGGTAACATACGGTGACATAATGCCATGAAACCAGAGCTGGGGAGAGATATCTGTCGGTGTGCTAAATAAACGCAGGTCTTTAGCAGGGCTGTGCTATCTGGCTGTGTGTCTTCAACAGCTGGCCGCCTCTCTCAGCTCTCTTAGTGCAACTGGAGGCCGCTGCCACGATCTCCATTAGATCTGTGGATGTGCAGATTATAGATGTTCTCAGTGGGCTTGTCCTCGTCGAGCCGGCTGGCGCTTTAATCCACTTCCTGTCAGAGGGTGCAGCTTGAGCCAGATGAGCCAGATGTGGTGGGTGTGCACACACATTCACTCAAACCTTCAAGTTTCATCACGCAACGTCAAATTACACAACTCTTAACTTTTGATAGCAGCCATCACATTGTCCATACTAAGCATGCCATGCATCAAATCAAACGCCCCCTGGAGGTACAATTCAAAGATGTCAACAAATACCTCAGCACTCGCTCCTTTTTAATCCATGGAGGAATGGAAAACAGCTGTCAGGGCTTCTCAGGTCTGTCTCTGCTAGTATTGATCACGGTCCGCTCTGCTGGCCTGTTGGGCCGCCGACGGGCACGAATTATAATGCACAATCTCACTGCTGTCTGCTCATAACCTCTATAACTCCTGGAGACTGGAGAGATTAAGTTCCAACTCTCAAATGATTAATCCATTTCAATTACCCCGCATGTGATCAATCATATTCTCATTAATGTCTGAAGCGCTGCCCACAGCTGCACGGGGCCAATTACCCCTCAGGCCTTCAACTTGAACAGCTTTATAGCTCAAAGTCCGTGTAAAATATCTTTCACGGCCGTGTGAGAAGCTCATGTGGCTGGTTGAGGGCGAGGGCGGTCCGTCAGAGGTATCTGGTGCTGTAACCCAAGAGATCACGGGCAGGAATAGTTCATCTGCTGATCATCAGGATTCCCCATCTCCATCCTGCGCTATTTAAAGACAGATAAACATCTCCATCAAGCGCTGAAGTTGAGCAATCTGGTGGTCACTCCATACATTCCCTTCAAATGACAGAACAAGAGGTCACAAAGAAAGTCACTGCAAAACAAAAAATCCACAGTATATCACATTACACACGCAGGTTCTCACTGCGCCAAACACTCCTGCATGTTTGTTAGCTGCTCACGTTTTCCAGGTCACTCGCTGTGTCAGTGACCACTTCCTATGATGAGGAGCAGCGAGGCAGGACTGCTGTTAAGTGAGCTCACGGCTCGTGTAACCGGAGCCTGACATGTCGGTGAGCTGAGCTGCTCCGCTCTCGATCTGTGGGCTCCTGACCGCAGATCACCCAGGGCCGAGCGAGGGGGGGCCCTTAGCAAGCTGCGAGGTTGGGAGGGATCAGGACAGTTTTTATCATCTAAAAACTGTCCTGACTAATACTAACCTCACTTTTATACATAATATAAATACACATGCATCCGGGGTCAAAGATCACCTCATTTGAATGAACAGGGATCATAAGGAAAATGTTTTTTCTCCAACTCACAACAAGAGGAATTAAATGTGTAAGAGTCATATTTAAAGTTTATTACAACTTGTTTATTTTTGCTGTCTTATTTTTATAGTTTTGGGCATCATTTGTAATAATTATATAGAGCTGTACCGACTCAGAATTTCAATTATTCTTTCCTTTTTTCCCCATATAGACTATCGAGCAACGCTTTATTTAACTGCCACATTATTAAACGGGGTTCGGCAGTACGTTTTCTATAATAATATATTCTAAAACTCAGTCATTTCGGAGATCTGGGGACACGGGGACATCGCTACAAGTCCAATGGGGCAAAAAACACAAGCAGTCAGACGGTGAAGCAGGTTGTAAACAAGCCGACAGTTTAGCCAGATTATCGAAACCACTTTATTCACAAATAAAAGTGTGTGTGTGTTGCAGTAAATGCGATAGGTCCAAGTTAAACCAGGAATGTGTCTGGACAGTTTAACAAAGTTTGGCTAACCTGGGGGTTTGTTTACAACCTGTTTGATCTGCCTGCTGGAGTTTCTTTCCCCACCAGCCTTCTTTTAAACACGCTCTCAGGAATAACGCTAGAAATAAAAAACTATCCAAAAGAAGACTTACATCCTGCAAGAGTTAGTCCGTCCTCCTCCTTAGATCTTCATGCTATATTAAGGGGGCAACACTGCCAGCCAATCAGTGTAAAATGTCAACACTGTGAGTTTCTAATTTGTCACAAAAATAGGAGGATAAGACAAACAGTGGAATCAATACAGTCTCTAATGTGCACGTCATGGCCACCGTCCGAGAGGCGAGTGATCTCTGTGGTGTCCTGCTAATCAATGGCCAGATGTCTCCTCCAAATGTTCTGCCTCATGTTTTGATTAGTATTCGAAATGTTGTCTGATTGCAAAGTGGGCTGCTGGGGGGGGGGGGGGGGGGGGGGGGGGGGGGGGGGGGGGGGGGGGGGGGGGGGGGG
>JAVQJL010004887.1:0-11152 GCA_036024295.1 Nannoperca obscura
CCTCCTCCTGCTCCTCCTCCTCTTCCTCTAACTACCACCCCCCCAGGGTCCAACGCCTGCAGGTCGGTGTATTTCCCAGCATCCTCTAAGTCCGGCTTGTCCAGGGTGAGTACAGAACCGAGGCGTCCAATCAGAGCAGAGTTTGGTGATGAAGGTGATGGAGCTGATGAAGCTCTGTGTTTGTTTGCAGCTGCAGTCGACAGAGTTCAGCTCGTCTGACAAAACTCCTGCAGGTACGAAGTCTCACATGTTGTTAGATTATTGATCCTGATCAGGCAGCGGTTCCCAACATGGGGCTCTGGGCCTCCGAAGGGTCCCCAGGTGATGATGATGATGATGATGATGATTCTGCCTGCTGTAAATAACTCTCTCTCTCTCTCTCTCTCGCCCTGCAGATCTCCAGGTACAGTCTGATTGATCCAGACATTTCTCTGATCATTGATACGTGTGTGTGTGTGTGTGTGTTACTGACCATGTGTGTGTTTGTGTGTCAGAACGGGGACTCCAGGATGGACCGGGGCACCTCCCTCCCCAGCATGCTGGAGCACAAAGTAACAGCAGTGTGTTTCTTTATAATCAATACCTGTGATTGATTGTGCCCTGTTTGTCCAGGTGTAGAGTGGAGAGTTTATCACCGAACGGCCGCTCCAGCAGATCTCCTCAGCACTTTTAGCGGCGCAGCTCGTTCGCTGCTGCTGTGTGGGGCGATCTACTGGACCAGGTCCAAACCTCTTGGTACCTTTAATCATCTGGACCCAAAATATTTAAAACATGACCCAGAGTTTAAAATAATACGTTTGTTTGTGATTTAAGTGAACTGGCCCTTTAATTCTAGAAAGAAGTCTCTGATGTCATGACTACGGTGGCCCTGAAGTGCAAAACACAAAACGCAACACAACACATTAACAGAAAACACAACACATTAACTCCTACTGGAAGACGTGGGTGCTTATTAACAAGGATCAGACTGCGTACCTGCGTACCTGCGTATCTGTGTACCTGCGTACCTGTGTATCTAGCTGGTCTCATGTAGTCTAATTTCTGACTTGCGTTTGTGTTTTGCACTTCAGGGCCACCGTACTTATCAGATTTCAGCTATATAAGTAATTGTAGCCACATCTGTTGTCTGATTGATTAATTTGTCGATTGATTGGTTGGTTGATTGATCGATTGATTGATCTCTGTAGATCTTCCCTTACGAGCTGCTGGTGGTGACACATAGAGGACGGAGCAAACTGCCCCCCGGTGTGGACAGAACCAGGCTGGAGGTAAAACTGCTGCACTCTGCTGATGATCATGTGGACCACTGACTTGACCTGTCTGTCTCTCTCTAACTCTGTCTCTCTCTCCACCTGTCTGTCTCTCTGCCCCCCACAGAGACACCTCTCCCAGCAGGAGTTCTTCGGTGTTTTCGGGATGTCCATCGAGGAGTTCGACCACCTGTCTGTCTGGAAGAGAAACGACCTGAAGAAGAAAGTCTGTCTCTTCTGACGCCGCTGGGACTGCATCTCCCACAATCCCCTGCTGTTCCCGGCTCTCTGCAGGATCCTGAAACCACACGGACTCCGAAACAAACGTCATCATCAGTGCCGCCGCAGCTCGCGCACGTGTCGGGCTGCAGGTTTGATGAAGCTTTGAGTGGGTTTTATATTTTCTGCTGTTCACGACCTTCAACACGCTTCTACACGTGGAAACAACCAGAAGAAGAACTGCAGAGGTCGCGACCCGGAAGCACAGAAGAGCTCCTGGTTGTAGTTCTAGAGAGAGAAGTGGGTTCGACCTGGAAGCGAAGAGTCTCTCACGTCGGTCACGCCAGACGTTTCCACTAAATTCATTTCATTTCAGGGAAACGCTGGTGGTACGGAGGCTATGAGGCGCCACACGCTGCACCTTAATAACACGATTAACACTTAACAACAAATACATGCAAATGAGTGGTGGTTTCTTCGTGTGCTTGTTTTAATAAGTTGCAGAGTGTTTTGAGTCCTCTGAGCCACCGTAGCACCGCGACGCGTCACTGTCCGGGTTTATAACTCGGCTCTGCTGGAGTTAAAGATGCACATTACCCTTCTCTCTACTCAGCAGCTGATAGCTACCTAGCTGGCTTGCTACTAGCTAGCAAACTGACAGCGAGCTAGCTAGTTTGCGTGCTACTTTGGGCGGCTAACACCAGTTTGTTACCGGTTAGCTAGCCAAGTGAATAAAGCCCTTTATCATTATATATTTAATTTTATATCACAATATCAACATGGCTATAAACATCGTGATGAATGAAACATCTGACATATCAAAGAGTTTCATCATTTTAAAGCTTATAAAGCGATTTAACAATCAAATATACCATAAATCACTGGTTTAATAATATGTATATTATTATAGAGACACATTTATATCACAGTATTTACAACCACTAATGTTACTCAAACACTTCTCATCGTCTGGTGTGACCTGGCTCGGCCTCAGGACACTTCCTGGTTCGGCTCTAGCAGCTCTCTTATTGGTGTAAAAACTTTTAAACTGTGACATAAGAGCAGCCAGATGAGGACGCGTCCTGCTGAGGTCCTGCACTCAGCAGGAAGTTAACCTTCATGAGTGAAGCTCAGTTGTTTGGTTGTAGTGGTGGAATTCTGGGAAATGAAGTTAATTCTACTGTTGCTCTCGCTGGAGGTTATATATTCATTTAACAGCACTAACTTTAGCACTTAAAGTTTTCCATATAGCAGTTTAAACATTGAAGATGTCAGACTCACGCGTTGAAGCTACAGACAGATTTATCTCATTAATTCAACATTCCTGCTGACTCAGAGTCAGATTACTGGCACACCTGTTAGCCACCTTTCACAAGGATTGTTCCTATTGGCTTAGCCAGCTATGATGTCACAACAACAGTATTTCTTTCCCAGCACCTAAAAGTAAAACAAGGAGACAGTTTGATCCCTTCCTGCAGCTACAAACAAGCTACACTCATAATATCTCTTTATTTTATTGATTTGTTATTATTTTCTTCCTCAAAGTCACAAACTGTAAAAGAAACATCTTAAACTTTGTTATTAGCGTGTTAGCATGCTAGCATTCGCAAATTAGCAATAAACACAAGCGCAGCTGAGGCTGATGGGTTGTGTTTAACCGGCGCTGGTGGGATGTCGTGACGTCCACGTGCTGCGTTTACACGTCCAGATCATTTAATATCCACATTCAGAGAAGAAGAACTCAAATAAATACAAACACAACCAGTTCAGACAGCGCAGCTCCCACCGGCTGTGATCAAACTGTCTCCTGCTGGGTTTCTCTTTGTAACACAGCAAACGCCACTGCCCAATTTCATCTACACACACACACACACACACACACACACACACACACACCTGGAGGACGGCCTGCAAGCCAGCGCTCAGGGCAGAGACACACTCTGCAGCTCGGGTTTGTTGGGGCGTTTAGCGTCCGGCTGTCGTTGCTTAGTGACCAAATGATGTGCAGCTATTTTGTAACCTCCGTAGAGACGTGGCATGTTTGTTATCAAAACCTCAAATGTAAAAAGTGAATTATATCAACACCGATGTGAAGAGAAGACAAACAGTTTCACCATCAGAGACTTTCCAAACCACAGGAGGACTGAGGCATGATGGGAAATACTTCTCATCTCACACACACACACTTCAGTGCGTCTAACCACTGTTATTTATCTAGAAACTATTAATCTTCAACATCGTATGTGTTCAGCCTGAATCTCAGCACCTGAAGCATCGCAGGCGTCCAGACCAGCACCTCCAAGCTGCAGCGTCCAGTTTTATGCTTCAATGAACCAAACGAATGCAGCCAGCAGGTGCAACGACTGCAAACCACCACATCCACCTGTTTTCACTCCGTCAGGTTCTGATCTGAACTATTTGGGTTTTCTTTGGGGGGTGGGGGCTCAGAGCGCAGACGTGTTAAATGCAGAAGTGTAAATATCTCATGTGCCTTTGTTGGCGTCGTGTCGGCTCAGGTGAGACAGTTCCACCTGGAAACCACTTTGATTGGTTGATGTGGTTCAGTTTCACTCTGACTAGATGTTATTATTGGATGTTGCACGTCTTCATGATGCTTGTGCACATAAAAGTATTTAATCCAGGAAATCTAAAACTAGAGTCTCGTCACCCCCCCCCCCCCACATGACGTTCACGCAGAGATCCTGGGGAGAGGGTGGTGGTTATGGTGGTGGTGTTGGAGGTGTTGGTGGTGTTGGAGGTGGTGATGGTGGTGTCGATGGTGGTGGTGGTGTTGGTGGTGGTAGTGTGGGTGTTGGTGGTGTTGGAGGTGGTGGTGGTGGTGGTGGTGTTGGTGTTTTTGGTGGTGGTGGTGGTGTTGGTGATGGTGATGTGTGTGATGGTGTTAGTGTTGGTGTTGGTGGTGATGGTGGTATTGGTGTTAGTGGTAGTGGTGTTGGTGGTGATTGTGGTATTGGTGGTGTTGGTGGTGTTGCAGGAGCTGTGATGCAGGACTGCGTCTCCGTTGCTTCTGCGTTCATGTGGTTTGTTGAAGGTAAAACGAGACTCTGCAGCAGCTTCAGAGCTTTAAACACATTCATTCTCACTGCAAATGCCAAAAATCACCGCCGCCACATCCTGCGTCGCTCGCCACCACGTCTGCCTCGCCGCCTCACGCCTCCTGTGACCGTGAAGAAGAAGAAAGACTACGTGCGACTGGTCAGCTGCAGCGAGCGAGCAGCGTCACTTCTTGTCGGTTTCTTTGTATGCTTCAGGTAATGACTCTGATCTGTGTTCTGAGTTCTGATTGGCTGTGTGTAGTGAGAAACAGGAAGTGGGCTGCTGTGACTAACACCACGATGACACAAAGATTGTTGCGCGTTTCTTTTTCTTTTTGTACCTTTTGAGAGTGTTGTTTTTTGAGCCCGCAGGGCGACTTCGTGCAGGCGAGGCTGATGTTTGAACTGCTGCATGCGTGAACTCATGTTATTTAACCTTTAATCACATTAATGAGCTGCTGCCTCTGACACCACTCAGAGGTCAGAGGTCACACCCTGTCCACGCCGCCCTGCTGCTGTACATACTGAAGCCCTGAATGAATATCGTTGTTGTTGTTGTTGTTGTTGTTTTCTGATCTGGATGCAGGTGGTGTAACAGATGAATGTGATGTGAACGATTAACCATGAGTTACAATAAACAGCATTTCTATTTGCTTTGAGGAGTTTCTCTGTTCAACTACAAGAAGCACAAACATGTAAACATTTAGATGATATATATTATATAAGTATTTACACGTTATATATAATATATAATATAAGTATTTACACATTATATATAATATATAAGTATTTACACGTTATATATATTATATTAACATATTCACAGCCAAGCCGGGACTTCAACACAGCGGTTCGTTGAGCTAATGCTAACATGCTCATGTTTAGCAGGTATAATGTAGGTTAGCGTGTTAGCATGCTAACATTAGCTAGTTAGCAGCTGAGGCTGATCATCTGTCCATCCCATAATAGTTTAGATTTTCAGTTTGGACCGAACTTGATTAAAAGATTAGTTTTGTAATAAAGCTGAAAGGAGTGCAGAGGCAGTAAAACTGTCTGTGTCTCAACTGAAGACGTGTTAAAAACACTCGTCTACAGTTGGAAGTTTCAAACCGGAGGAAACGGTGCATTTTGTTGGGGACTACTTTCAGCGGCGGATGAATCCAGGTGTGTTTGTGGCTGCAGGAGTCGCAGCCTGCTACCGTAGCTCCTGCTCAGCAACCAGCTTTCTTCTATTTTTTTGTTCTTGAATTACTTTTTTGTTGTAATTACTTTAGTTTTGTGTATATATTTATTTTATTCTCTATTATTTAAAATGTTGCACGCTATATTTTTATATCTGCCGCTGCAGTTTCACAACTGAGACTCTAATAAAGGTTGTTTAAAGTGTTTTTTTGTGAGACATCATGAGGCTGCAGGTCCGTCCTCTGCCTCCTCCCTCCTGCGCTGAGGTCACACGGAGGCAGGACTCTGGATCCAGAGCTGGAGCCGGCTCACAGAGGCAGTTCAGCGAGGAGGGAGACGTCTCTGTGCTGAGACATGAGACTGAAGCTCAGCAGCTACTGACTCCACAGACAGACATGGACAAACAGAAAGGTACAGTTCACTTCATTATATCAGCAGAATACAGAAACACAGTTACCTGTCAGACATTTCACCTGACAACCTCACCTGAGAGTCACGTGTAGATACAATACAGATCAGTACTGGAAGTCACCGTGTCAGATCATTTAACATTTATTTCATTATTACACATGAACATTTCATTTTGTGTGTGGTTCTGTTTTATATTTATAGTGTTGTTGTTGTTGTAAGTGTAATAAGTATAATAAGTATATGTATAACAAGTGGTTTATAACACTATAATGTAGTTGTGATCAGATATAAGGAGATTTTAAGTTAACAATGATAACTTCTGCTATGAAGACGTATTTTATATCATTACATCGTTATTTATTATCTTTTTAAAGCTGCCTCCACTTGTAGATGTTAATTAATACGTTAATAAACTCTTGGATCTGCTTATAACTACACTACAGTGTGTTATAAAGCATTTATTATATAGCAATTATATTGATGAGTAACTTTTCAGAGTAATGAAAATATCGTTAATTATAATAGAAGATCTGTGTTAATGGGAGTGTATTTGTTGAGAGGTCTCACTCTGTACTAAAGTGTTGAACGGACAAACTGCGTGGGGAGTCTTTATCACACTGGTGGTATGTTAACTACAATCGGAAACACCCGTCTCTCCTCCTTCTATCATCATCATCATCACTTCCTCCTCCCTCAGGAGACTCGGCTAATAGTCTGTTTATATTCAGATCTCCCGACCAACAATTTTAGCATTTTTCTCTCATTACTAACACTCAGACCAGCTGCTGCCGTCAGATGTAGTTTCATGTGTTAACGGATCCTTTTACCACAACTTGGGTCTCATTTTGTTTTTTTTGTTTCCATCAAGCTAAAGCTAACACGTCCCAGGTCACGATATAATGCTAACCTACTAAAGCTAAAGCAAACAAGTACCAAATCATGATATCATGCTAACAGACTGAAGCTGAAGCTAACAGATCCCAGTTCATGATATCATGCTAACAGGCTGAAGCTAAAGCTAACAGATCCCAGTTCATGATATCACGCTAACATGCTGAAGCTAAAGCTAACAGCTCCCAGGTAACGATATCATGCTAACAGACGGAAGCTAAAGCTATCAGGTACCAAATCATGATATCATGCTAAGACTGAAGCTAAAGTTAACAGGTCCATGGTCACAATATCATGCTAACAAACTGAGGCTAAAGCTAACAAGTCTTATGTCACAATAGCATGCTAACAGACTGAAGCTAAAACTAACAGATTCCTAGTCATGATATAATGTTAAGAGACTGCTGTTTCCATTGGGCTAAAGCTAACAGAACACAGGTCGTGGTGTCATGCTAACATACTGAAGCTAAAGCTAACAGATCCCAGGTCGTGATATCATGCTAACAGTCTAACAGTGGCTAACTCTTGTCCTTGGAGCAAACGCTCAGGTACTGCTGTATGTAGTTAGTAAGTCAGTTAGCCTGACATGCTAACGTTAGCAGCTAACGTTTACTCTTGTGGTGGTGAGGTTCCAGCTGATTGGACCAGCAGCTCAGTGATGTAAATGTTTCTGCTGCCCTGTGTTTACCAACCAGAGGATGAAAGAAGACGCTGCTCCACACCCTGCAGACACACACACACACACACACACACACACACACACACACCCTGAAGAAACACACACACCCTGCAGACACACACACACACACACAGACACACACACACCCTGAAGAAACACACACACACACACAGACACACCCTGCAGAAACACACACACACACACACACCCTGCAGACACACACACACATACACACAGAGACACACACACACACACACACACACACACACAGAGACACACACACACACACATAGAGACACACACACACACACACAGAGACACACATTTAAACTTTTTAACCTCAGAAAGACTCAAATCTAACTTGAAGCTTTGACTTTGAACACTTTTTGTGAGAACTGATGTTTCATGAAGAAGAAACTGCAGCAGAAACTGAATGTCCACCTTCATCGTATTGAGGAAGACATCTACAAACAAACAAACAAACAAACAAACAAACAGATGCTACAATCAACACGCTCACAGCCGTAAACCCAGAGATGTATTTAGTGGCTGTGTTGTGTGTTCTCTTCCTGTAGTTGTTGTTTTTGCTGCAGAAATTATATCATTACACATTCAAATGGACAGCGGACGTGTGTGTGTGTGAGTGTGTGTGTGTGTGTGTGTGTGTGAGTGTGTGTGTGTGTGTGTGTGTGTGTGTGTGTGTGTGTGTGTGTGTGTGAGTGTGTGTGTGTGTGTGTGTTCAGCAGCATCAAAGTCAGAGACAGGAAGTAATGTTGATGATCAGATAAGCAGCGTTCAGTCACACAAAGTCTTTATTTCTCAGTCCAGCAGCCGTCGCCGCTGTCGTGTCTTTGTGTCTGTGAGGTGTTTCTGTTGTTGTTGTTGTTGTTGTTGTTGTTGTTGTTGTTGATGTTGTTGTTGTGGTGCTGTGGGTGTGTGAGGTATGTGCAGCTCAGTGTTTAAACCAGCAGCCGGCTGATAAGCAGAGCTGTCGGACCCTTAAAGTCAGCAGCGAGGAGATAATCAGGACGGTTCAACCTTCATCTCCCACTCAGCTCAGCGTGTGAATGGACTCTGTTTGTCTGAATGAAGCTCAAACACAATCACAGACTGTTGGACGCCGGTTTTCTCTGCATTTTCTACATTTTCCCTCCTTCTAATGATAATTCAGTCAAAGCTCTCAGAGCTCATTCACTCCAGTCTGGTTTAAACAGAAAACAAGAGAAATTCTGTTTGGACTTTTCAGCCAAGGTAGCTGCTCAGAGACTCCCATCAACCACAAGATATGGAATAAAGTGTCTATTAGGAGGTTCTAGTGGTCATTAAGGAGGTTCTAAGGGTCTTATGTGGTTTTAGTCTTTCTCTAAGAGGTTGTAGGGGTCCTTCAAGTGCTTCTAGAAGTCATTGGGGAGGTTCTAATGGTTAAGTTCTGGGGATCCTTTAAGTGGTTCTAGAAAACTTAGGGTGTCCTAGTGGTCAGTGATGAGGTTCTAGAGGTCTTTTAGGTGGTTCTAGTTATTCTCTAGGGGGTTGTTAGGGTCATTTATGTGCTTCTACAAGTCTTTTAGAAGGTTCTAATGGTCACTGACATGGTTCTAGGGGTCTTTAGGCGGCTCTAGTCTTGCTGAAGGAAGTTCTAGTGGTCATTAAGGAGTTTCTAAGGATCTTAGTTGTTCTAGTCTTTCTTTAAGATGATGTAGGGATCCTTCAGGTGCTACTAAAAGTATTTCTGGAGGTTCTAATGGTCAAGTTCTGGGGATCCTTTAAGTGATAGAAGTTTTAAGGAGGTTACAGTGGTCATTAAGGAGGTTCTATTGGTTCTTTGAGTGGATCTGGTCTTCCTCTAAGACGTTGTAGTGGTCCTTCAGGTGCTTCTAGAAGTCTTTTGGGAGGTTGACAAAGTTTGAAGGGTCCTTTAAGTGGTTATGGAAGTTTTAAAGAGGTTCTATGGGTTCTTTGAGGTTCTTTGGATCTATTATTAAATTAAGTTAAAGTGGTCTTTGGGGAGGTTCTAGTGTAGGTGGTGCTCCTTTAGCATGGTGTATTGGCCATTGACATGTTCTAGAGAGGTCAGATAGGATGGTTAAGATGTTTCATGAGGTCCTTTCAGTGGTGCTATAAACATTTGGCATAAATGTTCCTCAACACCACAGATTGCTTCATGTTCCTCGTTGTTTGTACAGGAACCTTGATGCAGTCTTTATTCTGTGTTAAACATTAGCAGCGTCCAGCAGCTTATCACTGTGTGTCTTGTCACATCGGCTGACACCTGAAGGCCAGAACATCTGAATATTTGTGATGGGAAACGTTGGTTCACTGTTCATTCACTCATTAACAGAATAAAAAACCCGAACTCCCCGTCAACACCTTAACGTTAAACATCACATGAACACGAAGTCTTCTGTCCCTGAAAATGATCTGCTGAGGAAATTAATTAAAGTTAAAGTTCTCTGATCTACATACATGAACAAACACGTGAATTAAACACTTACAAAAGTCTGTGCAGGAGAGAAAGGAAGCTACAAACTTCAACACGTTCCTCTTTAAAAGAAAAGACAAGATAAACTCTCACATTAGTGGCTGATGATGAAACACAGTAGCAGAACACTGGGTTTATATATGTGGCTGATATGAACTGAGAGGCGTCACTGATTTGAGCTCTTCACTCCAACACAGTCGGTCTTCATTCACCAACAGAGAGACAACGGCTTCATTCATCACACGAACACAGACGGACATCAACAACCTGCTGACGACAAACTCAACCACCAGCTTCTGTCTGAGACTCGAAAAACACAACCACGAATCTGACAGAGCTCCTTTATACGTTTGAAACTTGCTTTGATAAACAAAAAAGAAGATTAAATCAGTTCTAACAGCCATTCTCCACCAGTGTTGGGCCTCAGAGCGCCACCTAGTGGGCTGTGGAGGCAGTGCTGATGCCAGACGGTTAGATTAACATGGTTTAAATGTTTGACAGTAACGTACAAAGCTTATATCTACGTGAGCTCGAGGATCCACACACATGAAACACCATCATGTTAAAATGCATCATGTTGTACTTCTTATTTCACTTCAGATTTGACCTCATTAATGAGTCTGTGCTGTTCACCTGTCTGTCTGTCTTCCTGTCTGTCCTTCTGTCTGTAGTGCTGGCCAAGCTGATCTGGGACCTGCAGTCCTTCCTGTCTGTTCTGGACTCAGAGAACCTGAGTTACATCGCTCAGGCTCAGAAGAAATCCATCTCAGAGCTGCTGTCCAAACTGCAAACCAACGCCACTCCTGGTACTACTGACAGCACTACTGACAGCACTACTGACACTACTACTGACAGCCCTACTGACACTACTACTGACAGCACTACTGACAGCACTACTGACACTACTACTGACAGCACTACTGACAGCACTACTGACACTACTACTGACAGCACTACTGACAGCACTACTGACAGCACTACTGAC
>JAVQJL010004890.1:0-18998 GCA_036024295.1 Nannoperca obscura
GTATAACATAATATTGCTGTTCCAAACAGAACTGTGCAATCATGTAGAATACATATGTAATTTAAAAAAACACACATTTCTAATAAATATAGTGGATGGGTTTGAAATTTGATTCATAAATGTTGTTTATTAGATTATCAGTGTGTTTTCGCAGCGGCCTGTTCTCAAACTGTCTCAACTCGTTTTCTCGAGATAACGGAATAATTAAGTCGTGATCTCGAGATAACGGCATTAAAAAATAATTGCAAGCATAGCCGCTCTCGGCTTCCGTACAATTTAAATGACTTAGTATAAGTAACTTTTTAATGGCAACATTAGTTAGAAGCGTGTTTATGCAAAGATATAACATAATTCGCAATCACTAAATCTTCCAACAACCAAAATAATCTAGAATGGTTTTATATGGACGTTAAGACGTCATAGTCAGAGATGGATGAAAAAGTTGAGAATAATATCTGTGGGAAAACTTAAGAAAAAAAAGCACAATTGAAGATGCTAAAGGATGCTCTGCTGTCTACAAACTAGGGATGCAAAAAACAATTATCTTTCATTATCTATTAATGTACTGATTATTTTCTTAATTAATTGATTAATCATTTGGATGATATAAGGGCAGACATTTGTAAAAAAAAATATATATATATATATATAATAAAATAATGCCAATCACTAATTTTATAGTCTAAGCTGACATGTTTAAATTGTTTTTTTTTGTTTGATCAACAGATGAAAACCCCAAAGCATTCAGTTTACTTTTATTGAGGACTAAAAAAACAAGAAAACCCGCAAATCTTCACACAGGAAAAGCTGAAACGAGTCAATTTGAAATAATATGTTGCTGATTCGATTAACAGCAAATTGTTGTTTAATTGACAAATTGCATCTCTCCTTTAAATTACACTCACCGTCTCCATCAATGTCCACCCTCTCACAGTCATACTCCTCTGGTGTGATTGGACACCTGAACAAGGCTCCCGGTCGACTGCCCTGCAATGGGCCTAGTCCTGCTGCCTGTGGTGCTCCCACAAGGATCCTGAGGGAACATCACTGGCATTTAATTGGAAAACCTAGAGAAGATTGATTGCTAATTTCACAGGGGTACATGAGTAAACAGCTTATATGAATGTTTGTTCTACTACTTACAATGTAACTCTAGATGCTATTGAAAAACTTTGCATAATGTGACTGTAGATTTGTGACGCCAACCACACATGACCTGCTGTGTCTGGTGGCAGGGTCATTGTAAATCACCAGTTCTTACATTATTTCATACGTAACCGGTGGCACATTTTGCATTTACAATAGCCTCAGTTGACTAAAACTATCATTACTGTTAAACACCTGCAACTCAAGCAAGACTATTCATATCCTGCTGAGACCACCTACAGTTAAATTAAAGTCAAGATAACATGACAGCGTGTTTGATTAAAAACAGCTTTCTGGAGTCTGTGTGTACTGTATTTCGGATGTACTAACACACTGTAGCTATCACCAATCACCCTTCACTACCAAGGCAAGGAAAACGTTTTATTCTCAGTGAGGTGGTTGCTGATATTTTAGGGCCAGTGTCACTGCCCTCTGCCTTATTAGGAGTGGCTGATTCAGACTAAGATGCTATTTAAAAACCGAACGTTGAGCCACATTCCACCCAACACCGTCAGCCATGGCATATGCATTAAAGCAAGACATGAGCAAACGGGCAGAGGAGAGAGACGTGTAAATGAAGAACAGATTGTAAGATGGCAAGAAAACAAAAGTGAGAGGTATCCTTAAATTAGCAGTTAAAATGTGCCTGCTGCTTATATATAATTAAAACAGTGATGTTGGCAAAGAAAATGCTGGGTTCAAATGTATAACCAACAACTAGCTGCAATTCCTGTGTTAAAAGTTCCCATCACCAGCCCCCCTCATATCTACCTTGTTATGTACACACTTAAATTAGAGCTATCTCTGTGGCTGGGAGGTTTTTTGCCTATAAATACAGTGTAGCAAGCTGATAGCACTGCACGAACCACGCACAGGCAAACAGACAGAGAAGTAGATGTCTGAGTGGTCACAGAGACTCATCAGTCATAACAAGAGTGTTGGCTTCACAGAAACTCATCATATTAATTTACTCTGGATAACTGAGATTGTTGTTTGATACGGCACGTTGTGTACATGTAGTTTGTAGCTGCTAGCAGCATGGCTCTGGGGAAAACTACATAGGTTAGTCGGTCAGTCGGTCAGTCAGACAGATGTGAAGTCTTTGGTCCACTATAAAATATCCCACTACTGAATTTATATTTGTATATATATGTATTCCCCACAGGACTCGTTGATCACTTGAATTTTCATCTAATGTTAGCATGTCCACCAGCTTGTAACAGATAGTCAGGGTCAGAGATATAAGATACCTTATACACGGACGACCAAACTTATACGTGCATGTTTGTTAACATGCTAATATGGAACTGTAGTCTCATTTGTCACTCCAGCACTCCGTACATTACTATGTGATTTGTGTGACATAGCATTCCCTATGCAAAACTGTTTTATTTACCTTTCATCCAGCAACAGGTTACATCTTCAGAGGTTTTTACGTGATCCCACAGACTGTCTGCCTGCGATAACAAATTGTTTGCTTGGGCGAAACTAACATTTAAATCCAATATTTCCAAAGACTGTGGTGAACTTTACTTCAGCTGGATAACAACCCATAAAAAAGAAGAAATGCTATGTGAGCAAGTCAAGGATTAACCTCTGAAATGCTATGGTCACAAATTAGGCTAGTGCTAACTGTAAGCATTGCATTGCATGGTTTCAATGTGTTAGCAGCACAGCACTGATCTTACCACTTGCAGCTAGGATCTTAGAATAGCTAGGTCCAACAGATTTGTTTTCTAAAGGGTGAAGACCTTTACAGCGTCATGGGGCCACTAGTCACAGAGAAGTAACCATGGAGAAAAGAAAAGAGTTTGAAGGTGACGGGAAAGGGATGGAACAGACTGCACATCACATCTTACTCATTTTACACTATGACAATAGCTGCCACCTTCACTCAACATCTTTTCTTCCAGTGCAAAAAAGCAACAACTTTTGTCCTCACTTTTATCTTAGCCATCATAATACACACAGACACAAAAACTACCTCTCATACCACACAGACCACCAGACAGCTCTACTTTCTGTTTTCTACTCCTGTCTTTTCTCTCCTGACAAAAGCATCTGTTGAGGTGACCTCAGGTCACCTTAATGAGCTGGAACCCCAAACAGCCTAAGTCAAGACATCTCGTGAAATAATGACTGCTAATACATCACTGGCGGTCCACATGCGAAACACATCGAAACAGTGTTACGCAAAAGGGATGTGATAAAAAGGAAGAACATATCACTAAAACAAACCCTGATAAAATCTGATCCTTCTTACAGCTCAACATTCCAGGGAGCTTTGGTTTACGTTTAGGAGTTAAATGTGAAATAACTCGTTCCCCCTCCACACATGTGCAGACAAACAGACAAGTGTCAGGGTGTAAGGTGGGAGGTCTGTTAAGCTGTTATACCGCCAGTATTTGGAGGAGAGAGTTGGATGGCTCCCAGCCTGTCCATGTGCCTAAACATAGTATTCAGCCAACTTTGACAAATTAAAATCTTCATCTCAAAGGACATAAAGGTATATCCAGCAATAATTCTCAAAATGTGAGAAAATATTTCAGACTATACCTAAAAAGATAAGTCGATAATACTGGTCGATAATCCACTATTTTGATAATTGATCATTTCAGTCATTTTTAGAGCAGCTTCTCTAGCTTCTCATTATTGGTTATTATCACCATGATTTACTGCCTTTCCTTCTCTCACGTAATAAATAATTTAATATCTTAGATTTTTGGATTATTGGTGGTACAAAACAAGATATTTCAAGATGTCACCCTGGGTTTTCCCGAAAAAAGTAGAGACAATTGTGAAAACAATCGTTAGTTGTTTGACCTATTCAAGAGCATTAATTTCCCCATTCCCCTTGATCTTTCCCTAAAATGAAAAGCATCTTTGTGTGAAAAATGTAGTCATTTCGAAATAGATTTCAGAAATCAAGGACACATTGTCTGGGTGTCCTCAAAAATCGTCACAGCCCTGAACATTTTATGTGTGAGTGTCTTTGTATAAAGTTAAGAATTTGAAGTTGATAGTTGAATAATGCCCAACTTACAGACAGGCACACATGTCTCAGATTTGACACCGATAAAATGTCATGGCTGGTCATGCTTTCATTTGTTTGCCCTTCACCGACTTCTTAGCTCACTTCATTGTTCAGGATTGAGTCAGACAGTATGATCATGATCTCCATTGCAAAGCTCGTCTTTCAATAAACCCACATTTGACATGGAGTTTGTGTGTGTAATATGAGTGGGTGCGGGTATGTTGTATGCCTGGAGGAGATAGCAGGGTGTTGAGCGTGACGGTGACGGTACCTAGTGAAATACCCACATAAACCCAGACACCACACAGCCGGCACCAGCATAACTGAAGAGTGAGGGTGTGTGCGTGTGTAATTTGCATTACCGGGTTATATACAAAGATTAGATAATGCACCTGGGTCCCGCTTGCATCAGCGACCTACCCGGCAAACTGATTAAAACAAGACTAAGAGTCTACAGCCATGCTAGAGGCTCTGTGAGGCTGTATTTAGACACAGCAGTGGTTTGAACTAAATGCTAACTTTTGTACCATGTACACCATCTTAGTTTAGCATGCTAACATTTGCAACAGGTGCTACATGCTGTGGGGATCGCTTTGTTTGAACTTTGCTAGATATTTTTTGGGATCCAGCACTATTGGGCACTGGGATGATGGGATTATCATTTATTATTTGTCTTGATGGTCAAAAACAAATGTTCAGCTACTATGTGCACTGATTTTGGACTCAACAAAGCATGTGAAAGCTTTTTGAAGAAAGGTATCTTGTATTTTGCATGTGTGGTTTTGATAAACATTGTCCAGGATAAATGTGTCACTTTCTGTCACTGAAACAATAAAAGTGTATTATAACATTACTGCTTTTTGGAGGGTGATTTATAACCCCACACTCCATGATCATAAAATCATCCCAGTTTGTCCAGTGTGACAATCACACAATGGACCCTCATTACACTACACTCATACCCATGGATTCATTGAGGGGTACATGTGCAGTGACCCCAACACTCATTCTCTCCACGATCCTGCCCACCCCTCCCCCATCCAAACCCCATACACACACACACACACACACACACACACACATACTATCCTTCTTCACTCCTCCCCCACCCTTAGGAGTCACATCCCTTGGTACAGCTTCCCATGCAGGCAGTGAGAGTGAGAGAAACACTGGACAACAATAGATCACACATGTAACCAATATTCAGACCAGTTCTTTCTCTAAATATCAAGAAAACAGTGAAAAAGAGCTATGCCAAAGAATGTTGGTCCATCTTATTGAATGACTGACAACCTTAAAACATTATTAAGTCCAGCTGCATTCAGCCTGTCCACACAAACTTGCAGCTTGTAAAGTCCCATTTAGTTAAATTTCATGTTTTAGATCGCAGGATGAATGCTCCCCAACTCTTGTGTTGTTAAAAAAAACGTATATACCCTAAAGTCCACCAACATTAAGCTAAAGACAAGGCTGCCTTTTCTTGGTTACTGAAAAGATATTGGAGATGCAAGGTTTTCACCTGTAATAGCAGCATGTCTAAATGAAAACACACCAATTCACAGTCAAACAAGACACACAAACATATAAAAAAGTATTTTTTAATCCCAAGAGAGGTCCCCTGGAAAGAGAGGGAAATGAGAGATAGATGATGTGTGTGTGTGAGAGAGAGAAAAGACACAGTTCAGACATTAATGTGACACACACAGTGTGAGTGCACATCATCCAAGCAGTATGCTTAAGGGGGCAGAAGCCTTTTCACACTTGTAATTTTAGAATGAAGATCCATTTAAAGAGCAACTGAAATGTTTAACAGCGGATACAAACTTTTTTTTCGAACCCAACCCTTCCCTGGAATTTTCCAGGCGTGGGACTTATAAAGGCTAATAAAGTTTGCAAAATGTAGAAGCGCATACAGCCTAAACATTTCCAATATTTAGTGTCAGAACCATTTCAGTTGATCCCTCCTAATCTGCCTGCTCACACCCTTTAACATCTGTCCATCTGAGAGCAGTGTGATGCTGTTGCTCCATAGACAGTGGCTCTACAGGATCAGTATAGGGGCCAGGGGCTCTTTAGACCTTCTGTTATCCTGAGGCAACACTGCGACCTCTGACATGGACACACAAAAACACACATACACACAACTACAAGCAAAAGAAAACGTGCAAGCAAGTACAAATGGACCTGAATATTTGTTCATAAACTCACACAGACACACGCGCAGATACACACCAGACAACAGGAGTCTGCAACAACTGTGTAAACTATGGATCAACACACTGAGTGCAGGCTGTCCAACAACATCAACTGTGACAATCAGTATCATAAAACCAAGCTAAAGCGCCTGTTTCAGAAAACGTCCGCTTTCACACCTGACTCCAGTTTCTCCTTTCAGTCCTTTCAAAATGACAGCTGAGAATAAGGTGACCGAGCTGTGAATCATCAAGTTTTTAGCATCTCAACTCTGTCCCACTCTGGGAAGAAGAGAAAAAGGGTTGGGTAACACACAATAAAGGGCAAAAAAGAAAGACAGAAACAGCTGCCAGGCCATGCAAAAACCCCTTTGGGATATTGTGGTTCACTGCCCACGGATGTGACTCAACTTCCTGCCTAAATGATTTGTTCAAGGACATTACAAGGGCGGTTTAACATGAATTTAAATAACATCTTTAAAAAAAAAAGAAAGGAAAAACCTTTGTATATTTCAGAAAGGAGAAGGGCACAAACATACACTTTTAAAGGACAATGGTAACCCCATCCTCACTTCACATGCATCATTAACAACCCCTATACCACCTGCCCCACTACTGATCAATAAGTGAACGGCCATTTCCAGACATAGATGGGGTAATGATTGGCCCTCAGGTCCAAAGTGTAAAGAAGACATAACCCCTACACCGTCATTCCCCTGTTCCTTTTTATCTTCTCCTTTTCTTCTCCTCCCTTATCCAGTCATTCATCTATTGATCTGTCTTGGTCTCTGTTTTAATTGCCCTTTCTTTGCTTTTCTTACAATCTTTCTTTAAACTGTGAAATTTGCAATACTGTACAATTTGCCGGAAGTTAAGGTCATCCTTAGATCATCTAGGCTAAGACAAGCAGCAAGCGTGCAAGGAGTGAAAAGCAGAGAAACACCCTGGACACTATCACAAAGCCAGACAAACAATACATTAAATAAGTCACACGTATGATAAATTTAGAGCTTCCAGGTTACCTGACGTGCATGTCGACTTGTTCTGGAGAAAACTAATCATGTTCTTTGAGTGTGAATGTGTGATAAGACACAGATGCAGAGAGAGAAAGAGATACGTAGAGGAGAAACAGAGGCAGTAAAGGAAAGAGACAACTGAAAGAAAATCAGAAAAACAAAGAGAACAAAGGGAACTGATTAACTAACAAAGATAAAGACTCATTATCCACATAATTACAAAATCAAGATTGATGTGAAAGGCTACTAATTGCTTCTAGTAATATGCGCTCCTGTTTGACTTTCTTTCCATATCAGTAAGATACAAATCTGGTGTCACACCCCAACTAGATACAAACTAAGATAATCATTATTTCAAAAGACTGGCAGCCATATTTACAGGTTGACAACTATGTCCCCTATATTCCTATATTCCCTTCTCATAGGTAAACTTAATGTCCATTTATGCTGGCTTTACTGGTATAATTCGTCTGTCCTTGAATAAGGGGACGTTGTATGTATTTCAGATTTTCCTAAATTAATGACTTTTTTTTCAGGAATTAGCAAATAAAGGACTGATCCATCAATTTATCCCCATAGCTATTCCGCCAGCTATTTGTAAAGCCATTACTAAGTTTGTGTGTCTAAAGTAATACCTAATTTACTCATAACTACTTGCTAGTTTCAAACAGGTGATTTCCAAATCGAGTTGCACCATTAAATTAAAAAAATGTCTTAGTAGAGATTTAGTAGTGTGTACAGGCCATGTTGCATTGCAAGCTGACAACAGGCTGAAATCACGGTTTTAGTAGCCAACATATATTAAACCAAATACATAAATATAGGTACAAATATGTTTTATTTATATGTGTAAACATGAAGAGATATTAGTTTAAGAGTAAGTAGTTTTCATGCAGTTTATAATGAGTGTAAAATTAACAATTATGCTAATAACTATTTAGTTAGTAATTTAGTGTGACAACCATTTAGCATTTAATGTTATTGGCATAATGACATGTCATTTAAAATCATCCTGGTTTACGTGTGTGTCCTTACTTTTACCTAAATCGAAAAAGGTTATCAAGCTAACATTTCGATTAGCATATGCAAAGTATGCTAGCAAAATGTACACTTTGCTAAATTAAAGCAGGCTGTTATAGTAGAGATTAGTTAATACTTACACCTAGTAAAAACTGGGTGTCCCAGTTAGTAAACACCTTATGGTTGAGCTAATGTTGCATTTACAAAGAGCTTTGAGCTGGTTATATTTATGATTTTAATCATTGTCTTAGTCAACAGGTTCATTCAGCAATTCACTTGAACCGGACACAAGATACCCACAATGATGGCACATGGTAACATCCATGGACCTATTTAACCCTTAACTGTTTGAGGACAATAGAAAAGATAAGCAGGTTCTTTATATAGAGTCCTTTTTAGCTAATGCTTTACATAGAATTATATCATTATCATTCTATATAAAGAATGTTTAAAATGTTCAAGTAATTAGACCATTTGTATTCAAAGACTTTCTTACGTAATAAATCAGCAAATCTTTTTTAATAAATACAAACAAAAAGCCTCCACATCCCTTATAATATCCTGTTCCTGTCTGCTTTTCATGGCTTCTTTCCGGTGTCAGATGTGTATTGGTTCCCTGCAGCGCTGCCATCAGCATGATGTATTAAACTGCGTCTTTACCAGAGTCAACGCAACTGCCCCCAAATGGACACACAAACACGTATGCGCATACACATATTTAATCAAAGGGGGGGGGCCGTCCATGATTTATTCATCCTTGCAGCTCCCGCCCCCATCAGACACTCAACCCCTCCCCCACACACAGGTCATACAATATTTGTAGTCAACTCAAGGTAATGCTTTAGCTATTGAGCATTTATCACATAAAGGGCAAGCAAACCTAATAGCAAATAGTTAAACATGAGTCATTAACACCAAAGACGATAATTATGTTTACTGATGATGCAACAAAATGCCAGAAAACCTGAACCTCTCAGGACTATATCTGCCAAATATCTCTGAGGTGCAGATGCAGAATCAGCTCCTGCTCCTCCTACACTGCCAAACTGTGCATTTTCTGCACCTCCATCAGATCTAAGCTGAATGTTTCATCCTGACTCTGCAGATTGTCCCTCTCCCTCCAGAGAGCACGTGGTCCGCAGAGTAATATTCCTGAAAGCTCTCTGCTAGGCAGCGCTGCTTCCCACCAAGCTTTTGTCCAGGCCCGGGTAGCTCTTTGTGGAGGAATGGGAGAATGCTAAATAGACAAAGACTAAGTGGGCGCTAGTAAAGAGCATTAGCCCCATGTGTGTGTGTGTGTGTGTGTGTGTGTGTGTGTGTGTGTGTGTGTGTGTGTGTGTGCCAGACTGTAAAGCCCATGCTATATACCCTTTGCTCCTTCTGATCTCTCATATAAATAAGCACAGCAACAGGGTGAGTTCCTACATTTACGAGGCTTTCACATGAGTGGCCTCTGGAAGATTTAAGGGAAGAGAGGGAAAGAGAAGGAGCAGGAGAAAAATCATGAATTGAATTAGGGAGGATAAAGGGGGATGGTTTATTCTCAACTCTTAAGGGGCTGAAAAAGCGGCTTTATTTGGCTATTTTAATGCAAATTAGCCCCCAGAAATTCTTCATTGTGTTATGAATGTGTGAAGCAGTTATGGTACAGAGGATATTGTCTTTGACTAACAGAGGCAAAAACAAACTTAGTGCTCATTTCCACAATTTAACAGCAATATATATATAAAGACTTAAAGGAAAAGTTTGACATTTAGGGAAATACATTTTCTTTCAGCCGAGAGTTATATGAGAAGATTGATACAACTCTCATGTATGTATGGTAAATATGAAGCTACGGCTAGCAGCCGGAATAGCTTAGCGTATCACAAAGACTCAAAATTGTGGGAAACTGTTAGCCTGGTTTTGTCAAAATGTAAAAAAATCAGTCTACTAGCATCTTTAGTTAACACTTTGTATGTTTTTTAATCCATATACACAAAGGAAGTTACTGGGACTGGCCAACAAATAGGCACATAACCCCCGTAAAACTGTAACCTAAGTGGATTTTAGGTTACACCAGGCTAGCTGTTTCCCAGTTTCCAGTCTTTATGCAAAGCTAAGCTAACCAGGTGCTGGCTATACCTTCATACTTGCCAAGTCAAAGAGTGGTATAGATGTTCTCATCTAACTCAACAAAAAATCCAGTATATTTTCCCAAATGTCAGACTTTTACTTGAATACAAATACATGTTACCTCCTAATGACTTAAACCTGCACAGTGCTGAGGTTCTAATCTTCTGCATTTGACTTTTCTTGCAATCTCTGTAACCTTTTGGAGGTCATCCAATCCAAATCCCTTCCACACTCCACTCTTATTTTTTAAACTGTGTTAATCAAGACTCGCGGTCAATGAGAGGATTTGTTCAGCTTCAGAAAGCTGTTTTAGATTCTTACTCAGCCAGTGAAACCAAATTCCAGACTAGATGTCTGAGATTAAATCAGTTACCTGTGGCCCCACTGGCAGTGAGTGAGACAAGAGTATCTCTCCTCAGAAAGGCACCAAAGCAAAGTCCATGGTTAACATGAACATTGCTGCAATGACAGCAATGCAACACATCGACTCTATGTCTACTGACATCAACAGCCTGATAACTCACAGTCTAATAATGTTGTCAATGTGTGGTGCACCCAAAAACAAATTTACGTAGTTTTTGGGGGAAAAAGACATTGTTCAGATGTATTTAAAAAAAAAGAATATGACAATAAAAGGCATGTTCAAAAAGATGAAATTACTGCCTTGATTCAAAACACAAAAGGAAGACAATTGGGTCAGAATAGAGGATAAGAACAATCGATGTCATTCAAGGCCAGATAGAGATCCTTCAGCAGGAAACAATAACAGATGATTTGTGACCTACATCAACAGAACTGTCGTCCCCCACCTTTGTCGTAGCGCTCTAAAACAGAAAAGACCCCTGCATTAAATCATGTGGCAGAGATCAATATAAAGAAATTACATGAAACTGTAAGGATCGACGCTTCCCAGCATACATGTTGGGAACAGTATGATTTACATGTCTTTGGCGGTGAGCTAAACATTTTTATATGCAAAACGCTCCATGCTATATCATGCTGTCATGGAATGGGTTGATGTATGACATTAAACCTCACAGTCTATAAAATCAGCTTATCCTGAATAGAGTGCAGGAGTGTTTTTTAAGCAATGCTAGTGGCGTGGCTCTAGAAATGGCAATGAAAGTCTGTCAGTAAGTCCACCATTTTGGTTAAGACTGAAATATCTCAACATGAATCCTAATATCTTTGCTGATCCTGTGACTTTTCCTCTGCACCAGCATGAAGTTGACATTTGTGATATTGATTGAAATGTGTCAACAGCTATTGGATATCCAGGAAAATGTCATACACACATTCATGTTCCCCTCAGGATGAATTGTAATTGTTGTAGAAAATGTTAGCAACTTACATGCTAAACTACGATTGTAAAGAGGGTAATACCTGCTTAACATCAGCATGTTAGGATTTTCACTGTAAGCATGTAAGCATACTAATGTTAGCATTTAGCTCAAAGTGCAGTTGTACAGCTCCATAGAGCGGCCAGGATGACTGTAGACTCGTAGTCTTGTTAAGTTCTAAAAGGGAATAGAAAATGTAAGAAGAAAGGCATTTATGCACCCACACATCATGCAGTACCACATTGTGCCCTTACTGTACAACGTAATGTCTTTCAAATATGTAAATGAAAATGTATCATAAGGTTAAGTTATTTTGTTTTTCTGTAGTGCATCTTACATGTTGTTTGGCAGATGTATTACAATGTTAAGCAGTAGCTGAATTCAAGAAGATTGGCAGTGGTGAGATTAAGCTCAGAGGGCTTTCTGTCTTCACCAGGCAGTAAACTATTAGCAGAAGCTCTTCTCATAGCTGTATAAATAGCAGACACACACATAACTCAGACTCAAATACCCTCTCATCTCATCCTCTGTCTGGCATCAGCAGCAGCAGGAGAAGCCCCCAAGTTCAGCTTGGGGCCTCTGCTTCAGGTCTACAACAACCAAAACAGATCATGTCAAACGTTTACAGAAGTTCGGGAGACCAGATTGCGGCTCTTGTGTGGCATTGTTTTACTCCCTCCCAACACATCAGTTAATATGAGTTCATTGTGTCACATGGGTCAACCTTTGCCTTGGCCTTTGCTGCCATACTAAAAAGGAGCGGTAGGGGTTGGGTCAGCCATACGTCTGAAGGTGAACGTCGGTGCCCCAGCATTGTATGGTCCTGCTTTTGAAGAATTACACACAGGCTCTGATGACTATGGGAAAAAGTTTTTTCCTGAGCTTCCAACAAACTGCAAAACCAGAGAAGCGACTAGTGCAACAGAATGACTCAAGTGATTTCTATTAGCACTTTAACATTATGGGTTGTGTGATTCAGTCATGAGTAAGCACGGAACAGAACATCAAAGCAGTAATATCATTTTCACTATTGAACACAGTGGCATAACACACAATGAGTGTAACACAGTATGACCACAGGCGACAGTAACCCAAGCCTTCGTAATATAAAGAGAAAATGAGTCAATAGCATCTAATTACAAATAATTTGCAGCAAGACAGTATATCAGAAGAACAGAGATGATAATAGCAGTGACATGGAAATTTAATTCCCAAATCTAAACTGCAATAACACAGAGAGTGCACCATCATGAAGCTTAATGGGAATGTATTATTCAGACAGAGAAAGATAATTGCTGTATTGCGATCTGAATAATACATTTCTATCTCTGAAAGTGCAATAACTTGAGTTTGAAATGTTTTGCACTCCTACAGTCCACAGTGCAGATGAAATCATTGAGACTCATGTTAAATGGTGAATGGGCTTTACACACACACACACACACACACACACACACATATATATATATCGCTTTCACCCTCGCAACCTCAGAATTTCTAAAATCCTGGCTACAGCCCTGCAAGTCATATGAAGAAGTTGTGATGGGGATCAAATCCTTCTAAAGTCATCTGTTCATACAGTGGGTGTGATGTCACATCATACTGGCAACAGTATTATTCATCCCACTCTCATCCAGTAGGTACATCACATCAGCACATCCGCTTGGTTTACTGACATCTCCTCCTGACACTAACTCCACTGGTGTAGCACGGACATTTTCTCAGGGATCTTCCCTCTGCCGCAGTGTGAAACTGGCTACAGTAGTAAGCGGTAAAATACTTTGAGCTCATCATCAGTTATTGAAATAAGTTCCAGGAATGCTGCAGGAGAGTGAGCAGGTTTCAGAGGGGTGACATGACTCTCGCTCAGACTGTCTATGTGAATGCTGATGTCATTCCCTTGGTTTTAGCAGGCGACAGGATGACTCCAGCCTGAGTAAACTGAGGAGCCAACAGTTAAATATGGAGCTCCAAAACAGGGACCTGTAGTAAATAAATTTCCCGTTTGAATTGATTTTAAAGGATGTATATTATATTAATTTGTAATAATCAGGGGTGTCAAGTAATGAAGTACAGTACTTAGGTTTGAGCTATCCATTTGTGAATCAAGTTTTTCCATTTTATACTTCTACCCTCCTACATTTCAGAGGGGAATATTGTACTTTTCATTCTTCTACATTAAGTTACTTTGCAGATTAATATTTCACATTAAAACATAGGCAACTGCATGATGATTTTATAAGATATGATGCCTTGATTAAACTAACCAAAGTGTTATGACATGAAAAGTAGCTCCACCACAACCAATTACAACAGTAAAAAAACACTTCCAGGGGCCATTTTTCTACTCAACAAATACTTTTAATACTTTGAGTTTATAATATTTATGAACTTTTACCTAAGTAGGATTTTAAATTCAAGACTTTTACTTGTATTGGACTATTTTTACAATACATTACTGCTACTTTTACTTAAGTCAAATATATAAATACCACCACGTATTAAATTCATGTTTCACATTTCTGTGCATTGTGTTTGTTCTTGAAGTTGTAAACGTATAGGAACACTTAGGATGGCTATAATTGTGCCAACTAAATTTGTAGTTGAAAATACGATACAGACCACCAGTGAAAAAGAGCTCCTCAAAATCCAATGGATATGTTGCAAAATTGTTCTCTCTGGCACCTCATCAGATGCTTCATTAGGCCACCTCTTATTTAAAGTCATGCAGTAAACATTTCCAAAGATTTATTGGCAGACCTGTTGTTATAATTTATTCATGATTTCCGGAGGACAGGAAACAGGGCTCATGAGTCTCCCAGTTACACTGAAACCAACATCGCAAACAGCAGGTCAGAGAACGAAGTATCTCCACTACCTAAGTGTGAAGTCGGCTTCAGACCTGAACTGCTGAAAAATCACTTTAAAACCCTTTTATCCCCATTTTCAGAAATCACTGCTCACCAGCTGAGTCAGCAAGAACACTCTCATCCACTTTCCACTTACTGTAAATCATAGTCTGTTAATTAAGAGCTCTGGCTGCTCTTGTTGTACATGCCGCACATAAACATGCTAAAACTACTGCATCCAGTTCAGAGTTATTGGTGTAATAATGATTTAGCATAGGACTGGTACAGCATAGAAATGCTACACATCTCAAATTACTGCTTTTAACTGCCCTAAAAATGACAATTTATGGTATAGTGAACATTATGTATGAGGAGCAGGTGCAGATACAAGATACCACACATCTAAACTGAGTATGTAAGGTGCAACAAAGAGTCAAAACCACACAGGGCAAACCCAGTGGTGCATTCTTTCACTCACCAGCTCTGAGGCTCTGGGTTAAGCTGTTGGTGAAGTGCTAGAGAGAAACCAAAAAAGGTGCCACGGTCTCCCAACTTATGCAGTGTGTGAGTAGTATCGAGGTTAAAGCCCCGCACTTGGCTTAAAAGGGTCAACAGAGCCCAGAGGAAGGTAGTCCAAGGATGAGAGGAACAAGATGAGAGGGAGACAGTGTTCCCATGCCCCACCAGGGCTGCCATAGCAGGGTGCAGGTCCTTTAGCAGAGCAAGATCAGTTCAAGAAGAGTACAGGGGAGATTCCTTTAATGGCTCCCAGAGAGCTAAAAGAGAAAAAGAAGGTACAAATCCCGTCTAGTCTCTCCTGTCCTCTCCTCTGAGGATGCCTCCCTTGTTTCCAGTCTTCTCTCTGTTTCTCCCTCGCTCTACCGTGCTGGCTCTCAACTCCGTTTGCTGCTGTCAGTCTGAAGAGCAGGCTGTGAAAATGTGGCCGCTACTAGTGTGTGTGTATGTGTGTGTGTGTGTGTGTGTGTGAGAAAGAGTGTGTTTCTCTCAATGCATGTGCGCCTCCCCCTCCTCTATGCTCAGAGGGAGACAGAGGACAAGTGCCTTGAATAGCCCGCTCACTCCACCCCCCTCCCCCCAGTCCCTCCGCCACTCTCCCTCCCCTCTCTCAGCTGACATCAACACTCAAGGGACTGCTGCCAAAATACCAGGCAAGGTTGTCAAGACACTTGGAGGCTATTGAATAGAGAGAGAGAGGGTGAAAAGACAGCAGACTGTTTTATCTGTTAGGTTCACACGGTCCAAACTGCCTCTTTCTGTGGCCACTCGTTGGTGCAGGTGCTTGTATATCAGAGAATCATGAAAGGGAAAACCCTGAGGTACAATCTGAAAGGCTACACAGATGGAAAATCTTTTTTTTTCACTCTGAGCTTGAAAGCCCTGACGTGTGACTTCTGGTGGCAGCAATCTGGAATGAATCTGGAAGACAAAAGGGATTGAAATGTGCACAGTGACCCAGGAAACTTGGGAAAAATGTCATGACAAAGCAGAGACATAATCAGGAAAATTGCAAGACTCTTTATTTATGTATTTTAAGTGTTTTACCCCAATGATTCTCCATACATTTTACAACAAGGAGCTCAGACAAACAACACAATGCTAGTCCACCTCAGTTATGCGCTCTCACTTACAGCTGCTGTTTTAACCAGTTGATTTCTGTTTCTCTTGAGTCAATCTGTGTGCAGCTGTCAGTGTGTCACCTCAACTGTTCTACACAATAAACCTCACACACAACAGTTGTGCACCAAGCGAGACACGAGAAGATGAAATATGTCTTGCAGCTAAAAGCACAAGATGAATATATTCCTTTTTTAACTCAGCAGCCCCTGCATAAAGTTTTGTATAACTTGGCTATACAAATTTGGTTGGTGTGATTTAATTGCCTGAAAATTCAGCTGAGAAGTTGAGATCAGCTGAGATCGTTTGAGCTTGCTGACAAAGAGGCAGCAAAGTTCTTTTACAAAACTTGAACATTGAGGAGGATTAAAACTGACCTAAGATTAGTGTCTCTGGGCTCTTTCATCAATGTCTACACACATACACACACACCATGTTATTGGAAGAATGAGGCTGAATTCCTCTCATGTGATCCAGCTAGCATCATGAACCAGCTTCTAAAATGCTTGCTGCCCCCTGCTGCCATTATGTGGTATTGAAAGAAAGATGAGCTGTCCCTGTACACTATTGCCATTCTGATTTAAGTTGATGATGAATGGATATTTCAATCTGGCTCACGGTAGTTAACCAACCAACCATTCAACATTGCTATCCCTGCAGCCACGCAGCTAGCATGGTTAATAAAAACAAAGCTCAACAGTTCAGTCTTTTGTACCTTAACTGGAAATGTGTTAACATTTATCTCTTGTAATGGAAAATATGTAAAAACATCCAAATTTAAATCATGTTGGAAACGTTTTATCTCTTGTTCTTGGTGATGGAATAGATCTAAAAATATAGAAACACAAATAATGCTGTCAAGTCTGTTTGTGTTTCCGAGCATGTGGGAAAGTCCTGTATCTCTTTGGAGCATCTTGAGCAGAGCGAGAGAACACATTGGGGAGTTTGTACTTTGGTCAGCAGTTTCTCCCACACACAGCTCACTGTCTCAGTGTAGAGTCCTCAATAATTATCTAAAACCTGATCAAAAGGTTGATTTTTGATATCCAAAAACATACTGTGACCTCTGTCCGGTCTCTGTGTCTGGCAGTTCTGATTTAAGATGTGAATACCAAGAGTAGAGCTGAAAAGGAAAAAGAAGAAAGGAATAGTGTGGGATGTTGAGAAAACGCTGAAACATCTTAATGGCAGCTCAGGCAGGAGGCCTGAGCTGCCATTAAGATGCCTTCAGACAGAACAAAGCACAGTCAGACGGAAGGATGGAAGAAAGGAAAAGAGAGAAGAAGAAAGGGATGGAGAGGAATAGAACAGTAGTGATGTCTGGCTGTAAAGATTATCCACCACCTCGTCCGTGACACTGGAATCCCTACAGAAGTGCTCATTAGCAGTCTGATCCACACTTCAAGGAGAGATCTTATTTTAGACTGCATGCAGGGAGCACTACATACAGGCGAGGTCATTTTTCCTGTTATAGCTCCCCATCACTTCAATGATGGAGATGGCCACAGTCAGCACTATTACTGTATTGATTAATGGATAGTGCAGAATGCTATAAGAAGGAGTGGTGCTGGTTATTATGGGATTAAGTATAAAAAACCCACTCCGGCTACTTAACTGCACATGGTCCCACAGGAAGAGGCTAATCTGAGCACAGTTGTCACACTGAGGTAATGACATTTAGTTACAATGTTATGGATTTTATAACAAACACTGGTCTTGTTCATCATCATCATTACATAACGCACATGAAAAAGCACATACTGCTGCAATAAATACATCCTCAAACGAAAAAGCAAAAAGACAAAGAACTATTTTTTTCAACACAGTGCATCAAACTATAAGTTCAAACCTGCCAGTGGTGGAGGAAGTATTCCGATCATTTTCTTAGTAAAAGTATTAATACAACACTGTAAAAATACTCTGTTACAAGTAAAAGTGTTGCATGAAAAAGGTCTCTTAAGTAAAAGTTTGCAAGTATTACAGAGGCGTCCTCTAGTGGCAGTTGGAGTTTATTGAAAAAGAAAAAAGATTTGAACAAAGAAACAAGAATGGTGCCTCTCACAGGAGTGGAATCCCCCAACTCAGTTCAAACTCAACAATTCAAGTCATCTTTGTTTAGGGAATTTGATAATCTGAATTGTTAATAAAGAAAAGTAATTTTCAGACTAAATATTGCCTTTACTGTTGTGTTTTCTCTCTCTCTCGCTCTCTCTCTCTCTCTCTCTCTCTCTCTCTCTCTCTCTCTCCAGCATTTTCAACACTTCCATTTAAAAGGTCATATTTTAAAACTGAATACTGCTAAACAAATGGCCATAACCTGTTCCCATGACAATGGTGGTGCAACTAGGGTTTGAAAGCATGCTGTGTTTTTGTCAAGTAAGCTGGGTTAGGGGTTTGGGCCATAAGAGGGGCAGCATAAGTAGGACAGATGTGCACTTCATCTGGATATGGTGGTGGTGGTGGTGGTGGTGGTGCATAAGGCTGGTCAGGGAAGGGGTACAGTGGGTCCCCTGCACTGAATGTAATTCAATTTCAATTCAATTTTATTTATATAGCGCCATATCATAACAAAGTTATCTCAGGGCACTTAATCACATGGAGCCGGTCGAGACCAACTTCCACACACACAAAGACCCAACGTTCCCACCATG
>JAVQJL010004893.1:0-23261 GCA_036024295.1 Nannoperca obscura
TCTGGAACGTTCTCAGTCCCCAGACCTGAATATTATTGAAAATCTGTGGTGTGATTTAAAGCGGGCTGTCCATGCTCGGAAACCATCAAACCTGACTGAACTGGAGATGTTTTGTAAAGAAGAATGATCAAAAATACCTTCAACCAGAATCCAGACCCTCATTGGAAGCTATAGGAAGCGTTTAGAGGCTGTTATTTCTGCAAAAGGAGGATCTACTTAATATTGATGTAATTTTTCTGGTGGGGTGCACAAATTTATGTACCTGCCTACTTTTGTTTAAGTAATTACTGCACACTTTCTGTAAATCCTATAAACTTCATTTCACTTCTCAAATATCACTGTGTTTGTCTGCTATATGATATACTTAACTGAAATTGCTGATCCGAACAACCAATGATTTATGAAGGAAAATCTTAAATGATCAGGGGTGCCCAAACTTTTGCATGCCACTGTATAAGAGATGAATTGTGGGTCACCATAAAAGGGTACATCAATTTTGAAAATGGCATCCATACTTTCCCAACTTTTTAAGAATTCTCCTACTAATACTAAATACTCCTTTATCTCCCGCTCGTCACTGTGTTCTGAGTCCGACAGGTGTACCCACAGCACCATGATGACTCCAGTTTGGCTTGATGGATGCATCCTTGCTTTTACACCTATGCACCAGTTGTAAAATGGTTATCAGTGGATTATTTAGATTATCTTCTTTCTCTGTTTTGTTCAGGGTTGATCTCTGTTGCCGAATCTGTTGGTGTGAAGTTGCTGCCGCCCAGGAAAAAGATCACCGTGTTGCTGATGGGCAACCACTCTGCTGGGAAGAGCTCTTTCATCAACTGGTAAATATATTTTACAAGGACACTTTACCGAGAGCCAGTCTGTCCACCCAAGACCAAATTGCTCAACAATTGGCAAACAAGGCAATGCCTTACATGCATGACGACAAAATACAAACACCATGCAACAGAAAACAACATGCTGAAAAGTTCTAACACATCTGCCTTGTACACTTAGTCTAGTCTTATAATGCCCACATTAATTTGTCTGTGGCATTCTGTTACATCCATCCTTTGCTTATTTTCTATGCAATTCATGGGAACGTTTTCGTCAGCCAATACATGTATGCACTAGTCTATTGATTTTGCTGAATAATATAGTTTTATTTGATTTAGTTTGGATAGTGGACAAAACTGACTTGCAAACAAACTTTCTCCTTCACCTCCTCTTCACTAAATAGTTTACCAGTTCCTTTTTTTCTTTTTCTTTCGCCAGGTATGTCGAAGAGCACATCCAGCGCACTGGAGTGGCGATTGAGACTCAAGGCTTCAGCTTTGTTACAAATGGGCGCAAGAGAGAATCTCTCACAGTGAGTGCAACAGTACAAAATCACTAAGGTGACATCTATTGTAAATAAAGGTGCATATTTGGTCCGGAAGGAAATAACAAAATGTGAATTTCAAATTGTGTTCTTTGTCGCATTCATGTTTTGTGTCACACTGTTAATTAAAACTTTATCATGATAATGACTTATTACATTAACTTAATTTTCTAGTGAATTACTTCTGAAGATCCTGATACCTGATTCACAAACTCTCTGACTGATCTGGCTATGTTTCTCTTTAGGGAAATGCCACTCTTCATCTATATCCACACTTCAAACCACTGCAAGAGTTCAAAGGTGAGATTTCCGCTCGAACCGTGGACATGGTTTGACTGTTTTACTGTTTAGGATGCAGCAACAACACAGTTCAATCCGTGTGGCTGCACCCTCACACTTCCTGTCCAGCCATCATCCCCACAGTCACTAAGCTTGTGGAAGATAAAAAAGGATGTTTATGAACTTAAACAAGCATTCGGGTTATCGTGCTGCACTTTTTTTTACAAATAGAGGAACACATTTTCTGGTGCAACAGCCGTGTGGCTTCAGTATAATGTCTTATCTTAATGTTGATTCAGTATCATACTTTAAATGTTAAAGAATCAATATATGCTGTCTATCCCATTTTTTTCACCACTTTACTCTGATCTTCTTGAATCGATTTATAGGTGTTTCAGAGTACTTGAGCACAGAGATCTGCACGTCGCGACAGAAACGGTTCAACCTGGTGACATTCGTGGATTCGCCGGGGTTGGTGGATGGTGATATGAAGTATCCCTTTGATGTGGACCAGGTTATCCTCTGGCTGGGTGGGTTTCCACTAACTTAAAAAAAAAATAGTACATCCTACTAGAGGTTTTGCAGTACCATTTCTACCACAGCATCAGTGCCATTAACAAGCTTTTTCCAAGTTAACTGCTGGTCTCAACAATGCGAGCTAACTGCGATTGCCTCAAAGCAAACTCATTTTATATTGTGACAGTATGATGAAAACGTAACATGATACTAAATTCTGTCGCTAAATAAGAAAGAAAGAAGTAAGCACTTCACAAAATCCTACATGAAATTTTCACTCTGAAATATCACTCTGAAATGTTCACTCTGGCTCTCTACTTTACCATTACAGTGCATTTTAATACAGTAAGAATTTACTATGCAATAGTCATTTTGTAACACGGGGTTCAGTCTGCTGTGGTAAATAATGGTCCTTCCCACTGTCACTCTCAGGTGATCTCTGTGACCTGATTCTGGTCTTCTTTGACCCCATGGGTCAGGCTCTGTGCAAGCGCACCCTCAACATCGTGGAGAGCTTGAATGAGAAACACGGGGATCGTCTGCATTTTTACCTGAGCAAGGCTGACGAGGCCGGGGGAGAGTCTGACAGACAGGTATGCGTAGCAGCAGCTCGCTTTAAAAGCGTGTGTTTTGAAAACGTCGCCGTTCTTAATTCCAAATAAAAGAATCACTCCCCTAATATGAAGAGCATTGTAAAAGTAAAAAAATGTGCTTCCACATCTAAGAATTTTAAAAACTGTCTGTCTCAGAGAGTGATGATGCAGATTGTCCAGGAGCTCTGCAAGCGACCGGGACTCAACACATGTGGTTTTGACATGCCCACCATCTACGTTCCGAATCCAAATAAGGTAAGGGTGACACTTTCAATGAGTTCTAGGAGATTGTACACTTTTTAGGCTCATACCTCTGCTCCCTTAACTTGTTCTTTGCATGTAATTCCAGTTAGTTTCAAAGATCGTCATCTAAACGTACTCTCGTGTAAGCAATTCTTAATTCTTCTGTCTGTGTTCTCAGCCAAGTCGCTGCGTCAACCAGATTGAGGAGGTGTGTCGCACCATCGAGAAAACGATTAACCAAACAGTCCAGAATACACTCAACTCCCTGGAGAAGGACTGTGAGCTCATCAGCGAGGCAATCACCGACACGCTCAGTAACGACAGGTAACACGCACAAACGCTTTGTGTCACAGACTGCAGCTGTATTTAACTTGATTGCAGAGCAGTGAGTGCAGGCGCTGGATGGCTTCAAAACGTTTCACTGACTCCTATTAAATCCCACTGTTATCATAGTCCTGTGAAGGATCGGTCGGTTATGCCTTCGGAGAATAACCGTGGCCCTCTGCTCTCACAGACAAACCAGTGTTGAGAACCGACGGGCGCGCTGTAAGAGCTGCTTCCTGACCCTGCTGGGCTTCAGCGTCCCTCTGGCTCTGTTGGCTTTACTTGTGCTGGGCACTCTGTCCCAGGAGCTGCTGGACATGGCTCTGGGCCGCCAGGGCACAGAGGCACTCTCACTCTACTTGGTGAGTGTTCAAGTGGGTGCACCATTCACTGTTGATGATGTAGTTGTTGCATAGTCTCTATTAAGCTGCTCAAGTCTAATTTGGCCTACTCTTGTAATCCACAGGCTCCCATAGTGAGGATATTTGACTCCCTCTCTGTGGATCAGCAGCTTTATGGCTGTGGCGGGCTGGTCCTTTTCTCCTTCCTCCTGCTCGTCATCGCACGCTTCTCCTTCAGGTAAGAGACTCAAGATTTGAGTTGGATGTTTCTGAGTCTGCTGCACTGTTTACTTACTGTCAAGTAATGAGTACGCTCACATTTTGATTCATTATGTCCCTTTTTATTTTATGTAACGTAACATTTTAACTTGCTAAACCCTGCCCTTGTGGAATCAGTCATCAGATCATCTTTTAGCTGCATGTGATTTTTGGGCAACGTTCAGTTTTTCTGGCTTCAGCTTGTATGTTAATGACAAATCTCATGAAATTCTTGGACTTCAAAGTGTTTCCCTTCAATTCTTTGCAGGACTCGATCAACTCTATCAGGCAAACAGAAAAGGCAGCTGCAGGAGAAGCTGGAGTACGTTCAGGAGGTGGTCAAGACCAAAAAGGTATTGCGCGTGTGTGTGTGTGTGTGACTGACTCCGAAACGGTACTGGCAATAAAAAGGCAGTATTGGGGTGTGTTCAACTGTCTATTCTTTCCCTCTAGAAAAAGCTGTATGAAGAATACCTTCGCCAGAGTGTCAGTGATCACGACATGGCCTTGTAAAGAAAGACCCAACGATTCAACATCCCGGCGCTAACGTGCCGCAGGACCAAATGAAAGCTCTGCCAAGGTTTCACAGCAGCTGTCATGTCACTGACCACTTGATGCTGTATCTTGTTGACGTGTGCGGATGTAAATCAGTTATAAGCACACGATGCATCTTAGAAACCCATCCAAGTTTGGTGCTTTGGATACTGTAAAACCCTGTTTACCTATTAGATTATGTTATCTCTGTAGAAACTCTCAAACCACACTACCTGCAGATAAGAACGGTTTGGTCTCATGGCAAATTAACTTTTGTTATTGATCACTTATTTGTTGTGAGCATTTATATACATCTATTATGTGCCTCTGCTCCACTCAAAGGAATTCAGGCTAATACCACTTGAAGATGTTTAAAAAAATTACAATCTATTTATATTATTGCTTTATCAGAGAAATTGTATTTTGGTTAAATGGCATATAGCACTGTTTTACATGAGTCACTCTGTATAAGTTAGTGTTTTTGAAGACTTTCACCAGCATTTTATACAGTACTTTGGCCACTTGGTATCATGACGTCGTTGTATTGGTATTAATCCATTTTACATCATGAATGTTTGTGTAGGATGTTCAATTATTCGCACAACTCCTGTTATTGAAGTAAACAGCCAGCAATCCAGTTTACCAGTGACCAATCTTTTGTATTTTCCTGTTCTACGTTGTGACCGTGTTTTTAATTACAACATGACTCAAATAAATAACAATGTTCAATAGAGGAGGTGATGAGTCTGTTTCTTAAGATTACGTTCTCAGCTTTTTGGAACAGGAACAACTCTTAAACAAATCTTCAACTTTCCAGCTGGGCTTTTGATAATTTCTTCTAAATGACTTGACTCTTAGGTTGGATTAACAATTTCTCAGGCACAGGCCTAAAGATCTTAACTACAGCCGCCTCTACAGCAGCTGTCTGCTTCCATTGGACTGGTGGGGGAGGAATATACTTTATATCTAGATTTCCATTAGATGGGAGTTTTAAAGGCACGAATGATTTCTTTTTTGAAAATCTTGGTATTTATTATATTAATTATTAAACTGCATTTGAAGATGAAATATACAAATATGTATGGTTTGGGAAATAAATATCCTTAAGTTTCAATGTGTAACGCATAAAGAAAATGACATAATCATGTATACCCGTATTCTCTTCTTCACAGCTTTGTTCTCGCCACACCCAGTTTTATTGCAAATGGATGAGGCAGAGCCAGGATGCCGGCTTCCTAGATATCATATTCCTAGATGACGAGATGAAAATCGAAAAAGAGGCATTAGAGTATGAGGGCTGGAGAGTCAAGTTGAATCAATACTATGAATAGACCCACAGTTTTAGCCACAGCACGTACTTCAGATGTAAGAATCCTGCTATACAGATAAATAACTGAAACTAAAAGAACATTTCAAGTGGCTTCCAGTTTGGTGAGAACACAGCCATTTCACGTCCTGTAGTTTTTACTAAAAAGCAAACACAGGAAACTAAAGCTCGCATAGCCGTGTCTTTGTTTAAACAAAGTAAGCAGGTGCAAGAGGAGTGAGATGCAAAGCTGCTGCTGAGTAACTGCAACATGATTATCTGGTCCCTCAAATTTTTGTTGAAGTCGCCAAACGCAATATATCAACGATTTGGTCTGTTGTGCACATACACTACATTATTACATAACCTTTTTCTCACCGAAGGACAACAGAGGACTTCACATCAGATCGGCACGCAGCATGAAAAGTGACCTACTTGCCACAGAGGGGACATTATACTGCAGAACGTGAGGACCAGTGTCTTTGCCAGGGCTCATAACACACAGCCAAAGCTCATTTTACACTTTGCACTTGTGAGAAGGACACGTTCCCATGCAAACTGATTTCTGGGCTGTGTTTTTTTTTTTGATGAACGGTTATAGCTGATCATGACACACAGAGGCCAAGTAACACTTATTATTTCATTAGTTCTGTTCTTCTTACTGCACAGAGCTCCCCCAAAAGAAAGGCTGTGCAGATACATATTAACCTGTTAAAAATTGTGGATCTAAGTTACTCCCCTTCAAGAAAATATCTTAATATCAAAATATTCTTAAGGCAAGATGTGAAAGCACCCCCCAGGAAAGTTAAAATTAACAACTAATCTTATAATAATCCAGTATTCCTCCTTATTTAGAGGGGGGACATGTATTTTTCAGCAGCTCTATATTACTTTCATTATATACTAAAGATAATTGAAAACATGTAATTATCTTTATTACACACTAACCTTTTGTTATTCAATTCTGCCATGAAATGGAAAATGGTCATATATGATATTATTTTGTTCAGACTGCTGCAGACTATCTCGGAGAGTTAAAAGACCTCTTTCAAATGTTTAATTCGATTGTCCTTTAAATAGTTTAGCTGATAACATTTGGTTGTTGGCCATGGCAGGACTGTAGGGAGAGACAATTCTTATTTTTAAATCAGTCAGTCCTGTAAATCCCTCTAAATAAATGATGTTACAGTATCTGGAGTCATTTTTGCCAGCCAAGAATGTGGTTCACACTGTGGTTCAGTGACCTCCAGTGGTCACCAAACAGCGGACATGACTGGAGACCTACTGTCCGGGGAGGACATTCAGGTGTGGCAGTTACAAAAAAAACCAACCTGTTCCCACTTTTCTTGGTATTTAACTACCATTTAAATAAAAAAAAGAAATGCAGCCCACAATTCCAAGCAATAGAGGGAATGGCATTTGCGAACAGGAAGGAGGTTGACGTGATTTCCGCAGGCTTAGACCGGGGAAAGTTGTTTCCTGAAGTTGACACTGCGCTGGTCACTTCCACTCCGAAGCGCTTTTCTACAACATGACTCCGACAGGTTTCTCGGGCTTTTGAGAGACGCGTCGCCGCCGCTGAACTCTGTCTGTCCGGCAACATGACCTCCAAGAGTGAAGACACAGGTAACACCGACGGCGGCGGTAACGTTAAACTTCAACCCGCTTCACATTTAACGGGGTTGTCGCTGGTCCGGGGATACTGACCCCTTTGCAAGTTGCGTTTGAGTCAATGTTGACGTTGACGTGCTGCTCGTCTTCGCTGTGAGCGGAACCTGTTGATGTGGAAGCAGCTCTGGTCAGATTACAGTTAAACGGCCTGTTAGCATCGTTGACCATAGAAATGAACGAGCGCTGCTAGCCGCTAGCTAACCAACAAACTCCTGTATGAACCACCGAGGGTGGTCCACTTAGTCCAGACCAAAGGGAGTTTTAATCCGCTCCAGCATTTGTGACCCTCAGAACACATTCAACTCAATGTGAGAGCATTTTCATTTGCCATTAATCCAACACAACGATGTGAGTACTTTTTGAGTCATATGCGTTGCAACAAATAATCTCTAGCTAGATAATGCTGCTGTTTGAGACACAATCCTGTTGGCTTCAGTAGCTGGTCCAGGTCCCCATGACACGAAAATACGGAATCATATTTACTTTTTCTAATATTAAGAGAATAACTTATGAACTAATGGCATGCTTCAGAAATCTGCTACAGAGAAATACAAATTACTCCTGTTGTAAAGCATGATTAAAAACAATGGATATTCAGCTCTACAACTGTGCTGACAGTGCGTTTTACACAGCTCACCCCTCTCAGATCCCAGATTTGGATTTCTGTTATTGGAGTTTTATGGGTTTTCTTTTATCATCTCGCTGGTCTAACTTTGTTACCAGTTTACTCTTCGGAATCATTTTATAGATACGGTTCACTCTCCCCGTTGATCTGTGTACTAAACAATGTGAACAATTGATTATGTGCCCTGTCATACAATCAACCAGCTAAGACAGGTGGTGTCATTCATGACCTTATCCTTCAAAATACACAGACACTATTACATGACTTGTGAACCTGTGTATTAAAAGGATTTGTATAAAACCTGTATGTAAATGAAAGACAGCTCTATCAACCTACTAAGAATGACATGAGCGTTCAGTACCAGTCAAAAGTTTGGACACACTTTCCCATTCAAGTGAATGTGAAGTGAAACTTTTGACTGGTACTGTACGTTTATGTACATAAAACTGAATGATGCAAGGAATTTAGAGTTGCATCCTGCAAGAGGAGGAGCTTTCTTCTTATCTTATATTAAGGTATTTACGAGTCTTGTCTGATTGCTAGCAATGCAGATTCCTTTTAATCACTGTTTCACATATTTGTGTGATTAATTCCCTACTGAAAACAACATAATGAAGGCCAAACATGGCGACCTGCTTATCATTTTCAGAGGCGAGCCTGCAGGCCCAGCTAGCCGAGTGCCGAGCTCAGGCCGAACACTGGCAGGGCGTGGCGACGATCTGTGAGCTGAGCAAACAGGAGGAACTGGCAGAGCTGCAACAACAATGTGATCAAGAGATCCAGTCTCTGCAGGAGGCTCTCAGAGGTGTGTGTGTGTGTGTTTTCTCTTACATGTGCGTGATGAGCAAAGTGTGCTTGCATGGGCGTCACATCTAAAATATTGCACCATAGATTCCAACACTGTATATACCTGTGTGTATATACAGTGGCATGCAAAAGTTTGGGCACCCCTGATCAAAGGAGGATCTACTAAATATTGATGTAATTTTTCTGTTGGGGTGCCCAAATTTATGCACCTGCCTACTTTTGTTTAAGTAATTATTGCACACTTTCTGAAAATCCTACAAACTTCATTTGACTTCTCAAATATCACTGTGTTTGTCTGCTATATGATATATTTAACTGAAATTGCTGAACCGAACAACCAATGATTTATAATTGAAAATCTTGAAAATGATCAGGGGTGCCCAAACTTTTGCATGCCACTGTAATTCACTTGAATATTATCGTATCATTGATGAAATAATAAGTTACATTGCCATTTTACCTTAGAATATGCGCGGAATCCTAATATATTAATAATATGATGTTCCAGATTTTATGGAAGTTTGATTGGTGAAATCCATCAATTCAAAGACAATTGAAAGAATTGTCTGAAAAAAATATTTATGTGCATTTATCGTTTTTAGATGTTAACGTAAATGTTTTTTTCACGATGCCTTGTGTAATTGTGTCTGTTTGCCGTATTGTGTGTAAATCAAACTACTGTATCTCTATAAATCATAACCTCAATGTACATTCTTGTTTACAGTAGTATATGACTATATAGTATTGTGTGTTTGTGTGCCTCCACAATAACAGAACTCAGCAGGTTGATGAACGTTAAAGCACACTTGCACGTACACCTCTCTACTGGGCTCATCTCCCTTCGGCTGGCTAGTGTTACCATGGAGATGAACAGTGACTGTTAACCAATCACACTTTATTTCAGGTTGTGCAAAAGTAATTTGTACACACAAATGAGTAAACTGTTCTCTTGAACGATAACACACCTGTGAATTTGACTCTTCAAAACCTAATAGTATTCCTGATATCTCAGTGAAGTATTAAGCCCAGGTGGCCCGTTTAGATTGACAATGACCTGACAAATTTCACGTTTTATTTTGCGCTGTTTGAAAAGTAGCATGTGTGCACGTAGCAGAACAAAAGGAGTACTGAAACATCTTAATGCAATGCAGCACTAGCTTCAAAACTGTATAAGTATGAGGGTCGGGGGACAGAGGCAGATGTAATACATAATAAATTGATGCTATAAATTTGAGGTACAGAATGTGGTCGTTTCAGGGCACCTTTATAACAAAGAATAGTTTCGATCCAGCAATTATTAACACTTCAGATTCTCCTTAACTGTCCAAACTTGCCACCACAACCCTGTAACTATGCAAATTGAAATTGCTGCTTTGATGCCAAACCTTACACATAAAAAAGTGAGTCAATCAGCACCTTTCCCCGAACAAGTGTCCATGTATTCCTGCACGTGTGTTGGTGTGTGAAAGAGTGTTTTTATATTGATTGAATCCGGCAGAGCAGGTTTTGTCATGTCAGCAGTTTTTCTGACCCAAAGGGAACAGAATAAGAAAGGAGGACACAAATAGAGGCTGAGACATATGAATGGAGAGGAGGTGCATGCTTAGGGTTTGAACTGTTTCTTCCTTTCTCATGTTTCAGGGTCCAAATGAGAACCATAATTGGTAAATAGAATGAATTACCTATATTAGCTGGTTGGTCTCTAAAATGAGTTTCAGCTTCGGTGATTTCTTTCTTCCATTCTGCGTTCATTCATGTTATGTTCCACCTCGCTTAAAAGGATCATAGCGATAGAGCGATCTCTGTATTTCAGCTCTTAGTTAGGGGGTCCAAAAGGGGATTTAGGATTTAATGAGCCCCTCCCCTGTAAACACCCCCAGGTTGAGATGAAGAGCGAGTAAAAGAGTGGGAGGGGAAGATGACAGAAGGAGGAAGGACAAACACACAAACGATCGTGTCCCAGTGGGCCAGTATATCTAACGTAGTGTAATTACTAAGGGGAGCTCCTTTAATTGACTCCTACTGCGAACCCTGCTGTGTGTGTGTGTGTGTGTGTGTGTGTGTCTGTTTTTAAGAGAGAGAGAAATAATCCCATATGAAATGATTTAATAAACAGCTTCAGTTTTATTGGTATGAAAATGTATTTTGTCAAGTAATTTTAATACAACTCTACTTACCTTAAAGGTATGTCATGTTTAGCTGTATTTTCTTACTGTCTTAAACTGAATACAGTTTTGTCTTGCATGTAGGTGTGTTTACGCTACATCAATGAGAATATCACAGCCTGGTTCAGTTGCTTGTTGCTTGGATTTTGTTACAATTAATGCTTTCTGCATTTGCGTGACTGCGAGGCTGCTTGGGGCCTTGTGTTGAAAATGTCATCTTTTGGTCATGTCCACAAATCGTACTCTCCAGTAGATGTGCGAATATGGCCGAGTGTGCAGTCACTAAAAGTAGTATGAAAAGAACCACATGTTCCTAAGAAGTCTGTATCAGTTTTGGATTCATCTTATCATCCCAGTCTGCGGTACATGTGCTTATGGCTTTCCTTATCTATGGAAAATCAATTTTAGGTGCACCCAAATGGACGATACAGGCAGGTGCATCCATGTGTGAAGAACTGCAGGGAGGGTGACCATCCGCATGGAACACAACGATGTGAAAAACAAGTGCCCCAAGTACCTACCTTGGTAAAATGAAATGACAAATTATTATTATATACTTTATAATGTTATGACAAAGAACAAGAAGTTTCACTTCCAGTTCTATTTTCTAATAATGAGAACATTTCAATCATATGAATGATGTGCACTGATGCACCGGTCCTCACCGGTGTGTGTGTATGTGTGTTTATTGAATCGCTTGCTGTGAGTATTCAGGTGCATTTATCATGTGTGTAAATGTTGTGTATGTAGCTTTAAGCTACATGTAATCCAATTTCAGCACACGGCAAAGTTGTCTCATAATGATGATCACACCGATGTTGACTGGCTGGTCTGAGAGGGTGTGAGTGACATGACAGATGGACAGAAAGGTGTGTGTTGTGTACTCTTTATACAATGTACTACTTTGTATAGAACACACACACACACACACACACACACACACAGACACACACACACAGGAGACTAGGAGAAACTAGGAGATGTCCTTGTAAGTCAAGGACATCTCCTAGTTTCACAGGTGAGGGAACACGGGCTATTTCTGCAAGGGATGAGAAAGAAGAACAGGTCAGGGAAGAAGAGGACAAAATAGACAGGGAAAAAATAAGAGGAGGATGAAGATTTTAGGTGGACAGAGAGAGACAGAGTAGGAGGAAGAGCAGCAGGAAGTATAAAATAGCAGGCCACATTAAACAAGAAATCCCCTCTAAATGATACATTCCCTTATGGGCCAATCACTAACAAATATGGCACCTTGTTGACCTTAAACCATCATCCTTTCAGCTGTAACAGATGGGCAAACAACCAGATTAACCCATGCTTGCATGGAAGTAAATTTGTCTTACCAGATTTTGACATTTCAAAGCCACTGAATTTCTAGCACTGACTTTTTTTTTTTTGCATTAAAATAATGTATCAGATTTTTTGGCCAACTCACTTTTATTTTTCAACATTCACAAATTCAGAATCAAAAATGTAAGTTTTAAAAAATTCAAATAATATATGTTCAACTTGCTCAAATTCAATAGGCCAAATTCAGATACCAAAATTTAAGTGACAAAATTCTAATTTAAGATAAGCAATTGATTCTGTCTCGTATCGAACCAACATCCAGCCAATCGAGTTGCCCTGCATTGATCGTGAGATGTGGGTGCAGCTATGGCGGCAAAACCAGACCAAAGTCGTGTTGGGCTGATGAAGCATAAGCCTTACCAAGTAGTTTTGTTACCTAAGCCTAAGGTGACATGAGTGTTCAACCCTGTGAACAGATGATAATGAATATAACCACTGATATGGTTGGTTATCAAAATCTGGTGAGATGGATTGACTTCCATATGCTCGGGCCAGTTGTTTGTTGTTTGAAAGTGCTGTGGCGAGATGCACCAACCCCTCAAATCCTGTCAAATCAGCATCTAAGATTTCGCAGACTGACAAACAGATAATCATTCTTGCTTGCCTCATTCCTGATTGAAATGTGGCTTTGGATTGTCTGTAACAATGGACTTCATTAAAACCCCCTCTAAACTTGCAATATAAAATTCCCTAATCGTCAATATGAAAATAGCGCTCCCCCTCTTTGTGTCTGTGGGTGTTTTTTTTCCCCCCAGTTAGCTGACATTTCAGAGATTAGAGGTTTTTGATCTGTTTTTTCACATCACAATCTCTGCTCACCACACCCTTTTGCTGTCTTCACCCCTCCATCCCCCACCTCCTCTTTACTTTCATCGTCCCGTGGTTACACCGTTAGATGTACTCACTGTAGGCCTGCGCCTCTCTGAAGGAATGGGCAATGAGCTGATGAAGAGCAGAGAAAAGGGGGGATGGGGAGAGGTGAGCGAGGAACAAGAGAGAGGAGGAAGAGAACGAGGAATGAGGAAGATGAAAGAAGCACAAGATGACTGGATTTAGGAAGGAGGAATGGGAGGGAAGGGGGGGAGACTGAAGGGGAGGAAGGAGGGATCAGAGAGAAGAGGTTAGGATGATGAGCAAGATGTAGTTTTTGAAGCATTTTATTTCCCACAATTGTAGCTCCTGTAACTTTATCTACCACCACTTCTCTGATCACTTTAATCCTGCCTTCTCCTTTACCTGCTTTATAGATTTTGCTTTCAATATTTAAGATGCTGCACAGGCAGAATACAGTAGGCACAGTTTCCTTTTCTCGTTATACGATGATTTGGATAGTGATGGTTATTTTTTCCCCACTTAGTATTCAATATTTATGCCATGTGAGCTCGGCTTCTGTCTTTATTTTCCAGTATTTCCTGTTCCTTTCCTTATTGTATTGTTGTGTGTTCGACGCGAGCTTGATGAAATGTGGATCGTGTGTGTGTTATTGCAGACAGTTAATGAAAACTAAAGCCTGTGTCTCTGACCTGTCTACATGGTCTGTATTTAAATGTCAGGTAAAGTGAAAATGCGGACGTTGTGAGCAAAGTTGTGGAGCAGGAATGTTGCTTTATATCGCATTGGGATTTAAATTATAAATATTAGTTATATTAGTGTGTGTCGTAACCTGTCACAGTCTATCAAGCTATATCTTCTCCATACATATCCTTTCATATCTCTCAATATTTTTCTCTTTCCCTCTCTCCTTTTCAGTAGAGGTCACTATTAAAATACTATTCCTTTAGGGGATCTATGAATCAATGACTCAGAAAGATATGCATACACACACACACACACACACACACACACACACACAGTCTGCTAAGCAGTGAAGCAAAGACTATGTTCTATGTAGAGGAATGCTACAAAAGTGTAATTCGCTCTCTTTTCTCATCATTCTTTTTCCTGTTTTTCCCGCTAACCTCCATCCTCAGACTCTCTGGATCTACTGTCATTATCACTGTCCAAAGTAAGCAACCAGACATTCCTGGTGGTGACAGGGTTAGCCAGTGCGGCTACTTCAGTGCCATGTACAGCTGGTGTGTGTGAGCTCCACTGAGCAGAAAAAAAAATTATCTTCTAGTACACCGCGCACACACACACACACACACACACACACTGGTTGATCCTATGCTGACCAGCATTCTAGTGATTTGGCTTTGTTTGTTGTGAGGGCTTTGTTCCGGGAAAAGCTTCTACCGACTGGCAGGCAGCTTCATTATGTTGAGAAAGGCATCAGATAGAGAGAGAGAGACGTATAGCCTTATTTTCCTGAAGAGGATGGAAGCTGCGACTCTGTGATGCTGAGGCTGAAGGGTTATTTGTCTGACCACAGAGAGAAAAAGGTATAGACCCAACCCTCCCTGCAGAAATGACTGTGTGTCATATTTCCATCATGCTATTTGAAGCCGCTGGTAGAAGCTACCCTCCAGACAGTCACCTGCTGTTGTTGACTTCAACCCCCAGACCTGTGTGTGTGTGTGTGTGTTCATTCTTTATTTTCCTCATTGTCTTTTGTCTTTCACTGCCTGTCCCTCTCTCCTGTCTGTCTGCGTGTCTGCTCCATCTCTCCCTCTAGTGATTTTTCTGTAGATGCCTTTGTTGAGTGATAGACTCATAAAACATAAAACCAATGTGCAGGACAGCAAGGCCATGTTTGTTGATATGTGGCTTGAGAAGGTATTGTATTTTGAGTTAATAAAGTTTGCCAACACTGGCGACCCTTTTAAGGATTTCACACTGTATAGCTTCACGGTGTTGTTGGTAGGGTGGATATACTTTAATTTCTACTGTTAATTAATGCATCATTCAAGCAATAAAAGGGAATTGCAATTTATAAAATTCTACACTTCCACCCATCTTGTATCTGTGTCATTAATGAACCCATGTGACACTATGGAGACACTGCAGCTTGCTTGTGCAATGGAGATAGCACGTACTTTAAGTGTGTCCAAACCTTTGACTGGTACTGTATGTTTTATACTTCAAATCAGTTTTTTCTCATTGACAAGGTGTTTGAGTGTGTGTGTTAGCACAGAACAAAATGTCGGACATGACGAGTCTATAACAGCACACTCAGAGACACACACATGCTAACAATGATGGGGGGGGGGCTTTGGAAAGGTGGTGATAAGAGACAATAAGATGGATGTGTAGGAAAGAGTAGATGAAAGTGTTCACTGACCTTCCCGTTTCGCATTCAGCAACTATTTCCAATAGCCACGGTGCAGATCTTGTGTGTGTGTGTGAACACATTTATTTGTGTATCTGTACATGTGTTTGCTAACAGTATGTGTATAGTTTTTGTGCAATATCAAAAAGTGTCACAAACACAAAAAGACACTGGCAAGTTTATATTAATGGTAAGAAGGAATACCCGCCTGAGACAAGTGGGTGAGAAGAGTAAACAAGTAGCACCATGTGCAGTTTTTAATTTGTACTTCTTTTCTGTGGCTGGAGAAGCGTTTGCTAAAGAGATGCAGGTCTTCAAAGAAAGAGAAAATAACTGAACTAAAAGGGAATTGGCCGAAATGCAGAGGCGTATATCTTTGGTACGTCTGACTGTGATGGCTGTAACCTTTAATTTGTGAGTTCTTTACTCGTATATTTACACATACTGACAAAAATATTGATTAAAATGCAAAACTTTAGATGGGAGATGTTGTCCTGGGTAAACTCAGCAATGAATCATTCACTTAAGATATCCTGCAATACTTCCTCATCAATTTCCTACCTCTGTAATTTTCCTCCCTCTTTTTCTTTCCTTGATTATTATGTTTTGCTCCTTACGCATCCTTCATTCTTATTCCTCCTCTGTTTGTCTTGGTTTGCATCTATTTTTCTCTCTCATCATTCGTCCTTGCTCAGTCCTTCTCTCTCCTCGTCTTTCTTTTTGTAATATGCTCTGTCTTCCCCAACTCTCCTCTCTACCCCTGGGGCTCATGGTTGTTCCTGAGACAAAAATATCATCCATGGAGTTTCACTAATTAACTACTTCAAGTTTGTGTGCGTGTGTGTTGTGCTGACATGACTCTCTCTCTCCCAGGGTAACAATCAGTAAGAGGTTAGTTCTATTTGCTGTATTTGCGGAGTTTAATAAATAAGTGGGAATAAATCAATTATTAATTGAAAAATATGAATTATAAATGGGTCAACGTTTCTATAGACAATGCACACAATGAATAATAAACTGTTGCTTAGCTCCTTAGATACACAATTATAAAGGCCTCATTTTTGTTGAAAAAAACCCAACAGTTTATTGAAGACAAACAGGACAATTGAGGACAATTGAATAGGACTATTATATTATGTGTAAAACATGAGAAAATTATTATTGATTAATTGTTTAAGTAATTTCTCAAACAAATTTCGAAAAGGTTCCAGTATATCAAATGGGAATATTTGGATTTTTGTCTTTGTCTTCTCAACTGAAATAACTTTGGGTTTTGGACTGTTGGTCGGACAAAACGAGATATTTGAAGACACGTTGTGCATTTTTCCCCTATGTTTTGATATTTTATAGACCAACTGATTAATTGAAAAAAATTATCGATAGATTAATTGATGATCAAAATATATTTTTTGCTGCCCTAATCTTCATATTTTCTAAACAGACAACATTTTTCAGATGACTTGTACAACACAAACCAATTGTTCTGAAACGAAACCTTTGCCCTGTGAGTAAAAAAAAAAAAACCTCCCCCTTACCATCTCAAAAATATCAGTTCTTGTTCCAGACTGCACAAGTCACAACAGATGTTCCTTAACGTTTTCTCAAAAATGCTGTAATTATGTGGTGAATGTGCTTGAACAATCCAATAAATTGGCAATAGCTCTTGGCATAAGTTTTTCCCAAAGGTGTGTCCTTCTTGCATTGTTTGCCTCACTCCACTGACTGTATTTGTTCATACCACCTTTAATTTAATGTATTGTTTTTGTGTTGCGGTCTGTTGTAATTAGAGTGAACACAGGCTTTGACATTTAGAGTAGTTTTCTCTGTATTAGTTTAACATCAGCTTCTGTGACTCATGTTTTAAACGTGTTTCAATGAGCTTCATTAGTGTTTCAGTTGATTCATTAAATTCATGACGCCTGCTGTACGTGTTGTTTTGGGGGGCTTATTAACCCTCCAGGAATTTGTCAAAGTGCTGTACTCCAGTCAGTGACTACCATTATATCAGTGTCTCTTCGTTGCCTCAGTCTGTCTTCTTCAGTGTGTGTGTGTGTGTGTGTGTGTGTGTGTGTGTGTGTGTGTGTGCGCGCGCACGCACGCATGCATGCATGTGCACCGTAGGAGATGGATGAGGGTAATTTCCATTGGCCCAGGCTCTACTTTATCACTATAAGAAACAAACACAGGGTTTTGAATCAAAAGCAGATTACATTACACCTCCATACATGTCACACGCAGGCATTCGCGCACACACACACACACACACACACACACACACACACACACATACATATATAAATACACAGTCCAGTATTCATATGCACAAGCACAGAGAAACTCGCACTCTCACAAGTGAAAGTTGCATGGACGCTTATGGATTGCAGCCACAAGGGCAAACATACTGCTTACACAAGTGCACAAGGTCACAGAGAAGAAAAGTGTGTGTGTGTGTGTGTGTGTGGACACAAACACGCAGGAGCACACACCCCAACACACAGTGAGAGGGACACGAGTTTCAGTAGATGTTTAGATTTTATTGGATTGGTGTCATTGTCACATATGTGAAATTTAAGTCAGAACTTATATATATTTTTAAATTATATATATATATATATATATATATATATAAAGCAGGACTGTTTTGGTCAAAGTTGTGTATCCATAAATTATATTTTTGAGATTTATTTGTCCTTTCGATAGGCCATCCTATTCATATTCACACTTTTCACTATTAGGCTAATTCCCTGATTACACGTCTTTATGCTAATGACACCAGTTAAATTAGGAGTTTTTGTTCTGTGAAGGACACACAGATGAAGGTGTGTGTAAGTGGAGAGAGAGAGAGAGAGAGAGAGAGAGAGAGGTAAGTATATACAAATAAGTTGTTTTGGTATTCTACATAAAAGTTCTTTTTGTGTTTATTTTTTATTATGTGATTTATGTAAAAGTCAAAAAATACACAATCATGGCTCACAGAAATCAGACTAAAGGTCAGAGTAATCAGTCGTTACCACATCCATACTGAACAAATCCCAACTCATATCTTATATAAAATGTGGCATCTGGAAAATAGTTTTTGTTGGAAGTTATTGATGGGTGTTTGAGAAGTCAATGTGCTTCTGTATCTTAACTGCATTAAAGTTACTCCCTCACAAACTAGTAAAACTGCCCTTTACACTGCATTTACATGGTGAGGAGGAACCTTTCACAGTACTAATTTCTTCTTAATTTCTTTCCTCCTCCACAACCCTCGGCAACACACACTGACCTAACATTTTGCTCAACACCATTTCAAATGAAACTCTCTGTCCTTCCATATGCTGTTGTTAGTGTGATGTATCAGAAGATACTTCTTTGCTTTGGCTTCTTTAGTAAACGAAGACCTGGGAATCATGGCAGGTTTTCATGTAATACCGCAATAGAAAACTGGCAGACAGACCACAGCTTAGCGTTTGGTAGTTTTCATGGTTGTCTTCCTCTCTGTGTTGCAGAGTGTGGATGGAGCACATTCACTAGTCTGGCGCAGGTGCGTCTTTTATCTTTTGGTTGGCACAGAAGACATTGCTGTGTTGATGGCATAGTTATTCTCAACAAGTGTAGTTTAAACAAGATTTTCAGATAAAACAGATTGTAAAGATGTCAAAGAAATACTCAGGCACATCTTTAACACAAGTAATGCATGAAAGGCCAAATTTGTATGTATTCATTCATATGTGAAGCAGATAATGGCATCTGCAGAGAATACATTTAAACTTAAACTGGGAACATCATCATCATAACACTGGAGAAACAACATAAACACATTCACACAATGCTTGAGTGGCACTCTCTTTTTCTTTCTCTCTCTCTCTCTCTCTCTCTCTCTCTCTCTCTCTCTCTCTTTTAAACACAGCTATAATGGGTATGTTGTCATTATTAGGATGACTATTGATTAAACAGTATTTGTGCCATAAAAACACCATTATCATTACAACCTGGTCCGCACTAAACATGCAGGAACATGCATGTTTAGTGTATAAATGCACAAGCTTTTGTCAGTGTGATTGTAATGTGTAAGCATGTAGACATGCCTGAACACATAAACATACAGACAGACACACACACAAACACACACACACACACAGAGAGAGAGGTATACACAGATAATTAGATGAAACATTTGACCTATAACCTGATGGTCATCCTGGAGTAGGAGATAATTGTGGTTTTACAACCTCAGAGATTATGAGCATGTGTGTGTGAGAGAGAGAGAGAGAGAGAGAGAGAGAGAGAGAATCTGAACCCAGTGAAAGAGTTTTATGTTTGTGTAAAAGCATTCATTAGGGTGTGTGCCTCTAATGATACTGGTGTATCTAGAGAGAATATGGAGCTAATGGACAGCAATCACAATTCTCTCAGTAGGAAATGTTTGGCCATGTGTTAAATGATTCTTGACTATTACAAGGTTTTATTAAATTATTATTTTTCAATTTCTTTAACACCCTCACAATCTAAATATGATTTTTTTCCTTCCCCATAAGTACAGTCAGTATGCACACCAAGACCTTAAGAAATTAATTAATAAAAAATCAATCATACCCGATAATATAGTTGTTGTATAAATTCAATACAAAAATGCAAACAGCAACTTTAAAAATCACTGCAGAGTCAACTCAGCTCATCTATCTCACAAAGTTTGGGTTTATTATTATTGTATTAGAATTAGAAGCAAAAACATGACATGATGGAAATAAAGGGAAGAGAGAAAAAGGGACGCGTTCATCTGGGATATCCACATAGTGATAAAAATGTATCTTGTGTTTGGTATCCCAGATGTATTCTCATAAATCATTAATATATCAATCTGTGTGGTGGTGTATCATAAAACACAAACGAGCACACTGCCATGGAGATGCTCTTTGTACATCTGTGTGGCCTGACAATGCAAATAAGGTCTGCTCAGAACAAAGCAAAAGCATTAAAGTGATGCATGTTGTTACTTTCACACATTAAAATCAAGCATAGGCTCTGTGGTATTTTACTGTGCAGTGGCTGAACAACAACCTAAAGCAGCCTCTCGGCAGCAGTGGTAATGTGCAGGAAGAAAAAGATTTTGTACCAAGACATGGACAGTTGTGCCAGTGCACCATGTCATGATAAAGTGCCAGAAGTTGAAAATGAACTGGGATGAGATAAGCACTTGATGAATTCCTAAATAGGATAAGCGGTGAAAATGGATGAGGGGGGAATCACCAGTTATTTGGCAACAACCAAAGTGTTTCCCCCCCAAAACCTGTCCAAACTCACTATTTGTATGCCTTGGGGATTTCTCTGTAATCCATACAGCCGATGGCCCAATCCCAGTACTCAGCTAACATCTCTCTCATAAGTGTCCCAGTGGTGTGGTGTATCCTGCAACACAATTTGTGGGAGCAGTCTTCGTCACTGTGCTGAAGCAGATGTTTTCCGAACCTCTGACAGTATCAGAACAAGTGATCTCTGCAGTCAAAGTGGTTTGTCTTGCAATATTTAGTCTTCCATAATCAGTGTTCAAGTTGAATGAAGGTTTTCATTGTGTAACGTGTACAGGAGTTGAGTCTGTTTGTGTGCTTTATCATCTGATCATGTGGCTGACAAACTTACGCATACTTTTGTGCATGGTGTGTGCTTAAAGACACGTACACATTCTCACACAGGCTCAAATAAAGTGTGGTGGTGTTTTATAGGACAATTGTCATGGTTGCCAAAATAAACACCTTTCCCTGTCACTCCTCTGATTTGTGTTTTTTATCAAACTATTGGAGCATTCAATACGTTTGTGAGTGTGCCTATCGCCGCAATACATTACACCCAAACACACAGCACCAAATCACTGTTTCCCAACGTGTAAGTCCTAAATCTCCCTCCTTCTGTCTTCTCCAACACAGTGATGGGATTTTGTAGACCTGTAAATATTCAGGTTCACTAATGTTATCATCCAGGTGCTTCAAGGGAGTGGGATTTTAAAATCAAAAGGAGAGGAGTTTACATTATACAGAATATTTCCATGGTTGTATTTTTTATAAATATGTGATGAATAGGTGACTGCTCTGCAGTTCATAATCTAGAACTTAACACTCATGATAAGCGTCTCTTTGTTAAACATGAAAGTTTGTATTTCATAAATCCAGCACAAAATTAAATGCTGAGAAGGATGAGTGACATTTATATATATTCAGTAGCCTCTGATTGCCTTTGTGTTCACTCGGGGTTCAGGATAAAAGGGATGTTTTAGTTGTGAGACAAAAGTTAGAAAATGCACGGAGGAAAAACCCATTCAGAGCAGACTGCCTTCAGAGTGGAGGGAGGAATAGCTATTCCCCCGTGAAACACCCTTTGATTTAGACTACGGCAGAGCAGTCAAGCAGTAAGAAACGATTTCCTGCAAAGAATACTGCTCTGAAAACAATAACCTGCTCTTTTTTTTATCTTCACCCACCCGTATTCTTCGGATTTAACCTGCCCACAGACTGCTGTCTGCTCGGCTAAACTTTGCACTTTTCTTTTTCTTGGTTTCTTAACTACGTGTTTGTTTTATGCAACTGTCTTGCTTTCTTTCTTTCTTTCTTGCTTAATTTCTTTCCTTCTTTTGATGTTGCTATGCAGAAAATCTGACGTTCGAGAAACGGAGTAAGCGACAGATGGCGTGGAAATAAACCGAAACTAGATCGACCTCTCAGGTCATGTCTGTATGTAAGCAGCAGTAACAATAGCTCTAGCTGTAGGCCCTACTGTCCTTGTATGTGTAGCATGCATGTTGTGTTAAAAATCATTGTTGGGTGTGACCTTTACCACTCACTGATCAAAGAACTGCTTCACATAATATTCAATTTTAACTAGACAATGAAGCTTACTTAGGAATGTGCTCACAAAATGCTTCCTGGTGGACAACATGAGGAGGTGAAAAGAAAATCATCAGGGAAGATTTAGTGTTACTGTTCAGGAGGCTGATATGATTTTAACACGCACACACACACACACACACACACACACAGTTTTTCCACTGTCCACTAGCGATATACAGTTGTTCCATCCATCTGCCTCCCTATATGCATGCTCTGAATGTACAGTGTGTCTGGACGAAGTATGGTGGGTGTGTGTGTGTGTGTGTGTGTGTGTGTGTGTGTGTGTGTGTGTATGTGTGTGTGTGTTTGTGCACTCATGGGTGCAGCAGCTTAGCAGCTCATCAGCTGAATATGTGCCAGCTTGACAAAAACACATGTCGACTTTCTTTTCTTATTTCTCTGAGATGATTGGGTATCAGCAAGGAAATTAGAGAGCAACCACATGTTCATTTACAGACAGCCCCGGGGTAATGCTGTGTGTGTGTGTGTGTGTGTGCATGCGTTTGAGTGTGTGCATGTATGTGCGCGCGCTGTTGTTTGTGTTTGGGTCAGTATTAATAATAATCTTTATTTTTGTGTTCAGTCACATTGTTGCTTTTTCCATAGCAGGATTAAAGTAATGTAAACTTATTTTACATTGATCATGTGCACTTTAAACATAATGCCTCCTTTGCCTTCAAAATAGTTAAGTAGGTCTCTCTATGAAACATATTTAACAGTGTGTGTGTGTGTGTGTGTGTTCATGGTATCTCTCTCTCTCTCTCTCTCTCTCTGTCTCTCTCTCTGTCTCTCTCTCTCTC
>JAVQJL010004896.1:0-28435 GCA_036024295.1 Nannoperca obscura
CATCACCAGCCTATACAATTTTTGATGAGACATCTTGTTGTTTTCGATCATGGTTCTATGCACTTTATGTAAAGCTCTTATTTGGAAGTCGCTTTGGATAAAAGCGTCTGCTAAATGCCTAAATGTAAATGTAAAAGTGATTCCTGCATAAATAGAATTTGGTTTAGTCTAGCTGTCTCCAAACACCCACATGACCAGGTAATATAAGTAAAATATGATATGGTCCTGTGGATTTGGATGGAAATAATATATAATATTACTTTCTAAATATTTTATTGGAGCCAATTATTAGATTTTTGATTGAGGTCCTGAGACCAGGTTTCCCTCCTCAGAAAACTCTCACCAGGCATCAAAGAGAAGAGTCCTAATATGTAACCTCGGCATATTTAAATATTTAGCTAATTGTATAAATAAAATATTTAATTAATACAAAGCTTAAATTATGAATTATTGTCTTCTCCGCACAACTGGGAATAAACTGGTGGAGAAACACAGAATCCTTTATCTATTAATTTTCCTAAAAGTAGTAGAGTTTTCTTTAGATCATATAATACCCACCATGTGTACATTTTTTAATTGTGGAATGTTAACTCTTCCCAGGTAGCTAAACCACCACTAAATTCCCAGGAAAATGACACAGGAAATGATGTCATTGCCCTCAATGGTTCTGCCCTGATTGTAGGTACATTAAACAGCTTCACAGCTAATAATGAGTGTGTATTCACTCACATAGAAGTCAACCCAAAGCAATGCAAGCAGTGAAGAAGATCATGGTTTATAAACGTTCAGTCAAAGCAAGACTAAAATCAGAGATACTCATCAGCCTACAGAATCTAAAGTTGCTCCATTAAGTTAAAACAAGATTAATTTTGTGGGCATTTGGACAGTATCCGAGGTGATTTCCTCACATTTATCTGGGTCTGTACCTACAGCTTTATGAAGTTAAGTGAAATTATAGGGTGAGAAATCACAACCAAACAAAGGTCACCATGTCAGTGACTATCAGCTCCATTCCAATATACACTCAGTTGCCAGTTTATTAGGTTTGCCTAGCTAAAACTGCAATAAATCCTACCTTAATGGTAGCTGTTTAGTTGTATTGCTTTATTCTTCATTGTATGTTTTGATGATATTTCCATATCAAAGAAACAGATTGTAGTTGTGCTTCAACAGACACTTCCTTTAAGGCTCTGGAGCTTGACTATACAATCGCAGCACAAAGGTCAGATTTAATGCTAATTGATAGGACGCCTAACTAAAGTATGATACTTGTTCAGTACTTAATTGTGTTGTCTTTTTCGTCCCTCTTTGTCTGCAGATTGTCTGTGAGTGGTTTCTTTACTTTTCTCAACAGTTTTTGCCATTGTTGCAGTTCAGCCTTTTATAGCTGTTAGTTGTTATGTTTTTTTGAACTATCAAAGTAATGTAGCCAGGTCTCGACCATAGCTGGGAAATGCTAAGAATTGACATGCAACAAAAACTGAAGAACTTTTGTAAAATCTTTTGTAGTTACCGTATGCTACTCCAGATGTTCTACCATTATGTGTTTTGTGCGCTGTGAAAAAGAAATTTCGATGATTGATTTTTGATATTAACTCAGAAATAACTAATGTTCAATAGGTACAGGTGACTTTCCAAGTACACTGGTATAGATATCAAATTTAGAGAGTGGCTGACAAGTCAGACAAAAAAAAACAAGTCATGGTCATGAGATCCTTTTTTCACATAAGGTAGGTAACTTGCACTTAGTTTTACTTTTAACTGATGTTTAAATAATGTTATATATTTATGCATTTATTGTAGCTTTCCCCAGAGAAAATGTACATAAACCTCTAATTTGCTATTCAGAATCAGTATGAAATGCAATGTTTTATTTCTAATTGGTATGTAACCCATTGTTGTACAATTTACATAAAGAAATTGCCCATGTAACAAACAATGTGCTCACCCAGGGAGGAAAGTATACTCGTTTAGCAAAGTGGAAAGTACTAATTTCCCCCTGGAGGATGTCCTGATGGTATGTGAGGTCTGTAGGTTGGCCTGATTAGCACAGAGCATGGAGTGTGTCTACACCATCTGACCCACTGAGTGATGTTCATTTGTCATTCACATATTGGAGACCAACTGCTGTGTTTTTGCTCAGGGCAAGGGTTTTCTCAATGAGTTATTTGTGTATGATTGCACTGGCAATTTCCCATTGTGATATTACATCAAATACACACTTAAGTGCAAAATCTGTTTACAATTTACACAAGCTAGTGGTTGAGTTGGTGTATTTCTTTTAAGAATAGGTTGTTTCATTGTTGATTGAAAATTCTGTACAGTCTGAATAGCTCTTAAATGATTGTGTCCATTACTGCATACATTAGTCCCACAGTTCAAAACAATAGGAAGCTTACACTTTTTAAGACTATATATGGACATGCTGAGTTGACCTTGTTTTCAACAGAACAATAATTGTCTTTTGATCTCAGAGAAAAAGTTTTTGTCCATGTCCCATGTCTGCCTGTTTTAAACCTGTCATTCCCTGCCTGTCCAGCAGTGGTCCTTGGTCAACTGATCCTAACCTGCCCTATTTCCTCATTAGTTCTGGAGTATATATACCTGCTCTCAAACACTACACGTCTCTTGCCAGATCGTCTGTTGTGCCACCATAGCCACAGGGTTCTTTCCTATGTTCTTGTTTGCCTACATACTAGTTAATGATTCCTGCCCTTTCGGATCATTTTACCTTTTCTGATTGCCAGTTGCCAACTTCTGCTTTGAAATTTGGTTAGCAAACCTCATTCTAATCCTACTCTGTTCTGGGTCCTTGCTGCTGATTCCAAACATCCTTTACCAGTAACTTTACATGCGTGGTACCACTAATATGTAATTGTTTACAACAACTGTCTCGCATAACCAGACCTATTGTCACACTTTGCTTTAGCGCTGTGCCAGTGCTGGAGAAAGGTCTGGTTCTTTAAACCAATCACAATCGTCTTAGGCAGTGCTAAGACTAGGATGCAGTGATGGTGCCCTTGCAAAATCGTGGAAGCAGATAGTGGAAGGGGAGGAGCAGAATGTCAGTTTCAAAACAGGTCAGCAGGATACTACCACTACTGTGACTTTGGGTTGGAGTGTTACATTTAAAATGAGGGAATGTAAATGGAAAACGTTTATGAACTATTCACGTCTGTTGGCGATCACTAGAAGACAACATTTTAATTGATGATGCTAACCATGATGTGACAAACTCTTACATAGACAGTTTTCTGATTGCAATCCTACCATCCTACTTAGCTCACTGTTGTGACTGACAGAAGTCAGACCTTTCAATTTTACCTTTTCCAAACATTTCATATGTTTCCATATTCCATTGTATATATTTCCAGTTGGTCTTACTGGTTGTTTAGCAGAGGGGGGTTGGCTTTGAGGGAGATTAAGTAAACCTTCCTATGATTACACCCACCTGATGAAGCTTGTCGCTGGAAAATGTGCCTCAGGAAAGAATTTCATATGGCACTGCACTTACAGCTCTTTTCTACTGCAAGAACCGAAAAACCTGTAACCTGGACTTTTAAGAAGCTGTGAGACTTTGGAGCCAGATTCCTCATGCTTTCACTGTATTACTACTCTCCAGAACACTTTGTTGTTTAGCACTTTATGATCTTTTGTTTTCCTGTAGTCATTTTTCACTTGTTCCTGTGCTGTGTATTCCCATCCACCAGTCGCTTTGTTCTGTAACAAATCCTTCTACTGCATCGGGTGCTATGTTAATGTAAACATAGAAATCAAGATTGTGGTTATAGCTAGTTCTTGGCCGATACAAATGCAGTGGTAAAATGGTTGAAACTGTTGTCCTGTTTGTTGTAGTTGTCCTTGTTGTTACCTTGACCAATCACAAAACAACACTGCCAGGAACCCCTGACCATGGCAGGAATTTCTAACTTTGAGAAGCTTCGTGTTTGGAGTTAAAAGCTACATGTCTTACTTTTACATACATCAAACATTTATTAGAACAAGGAAACACCAAACTGTAACACTCAGATTTTCAGAATTGTTCACTGCTTGTAGTGCCTCCTGGCCAAATTGATATTTATTATTTTGTGCCAGCTTAGCATTTTCTACTGTGGCATTATCTGAGTGTGTTTGAGCAAGTGGCTAAATGCAAAAGCCCTTATCACCCAAACACATTGTAACTTCAGCTCCTGGTGTTCGCTGCCATGTTACTGTACCCAACACACGGTCATGATGCTAATTAAAGCAATCCCATGCTTATCCTGAGAGGGAAATACCTGGATTAGAGGGAGATTTGCAACTCAAACCAGAGACATGCCTAATCAATTTAAAGCCATTAGACAATTAATTCACTTTGGTGGAGGGTGGATTTTGCACATGCACTAATCTGGCCTCTAAGTTGTCACTGTGTGTACTGATGAGTATTGAGTGCTCTGTGTACACATACAGTGATGAGAATGAGCTAGCAACCCATGCAGAGAAAAGGAATAAACAAATGACGTTTCTTGTTTGTGCATCAGGTCAGTAGGCTCAGTGAATGACATCAATTATAAAAGTAACACCCTGATTTACTGTGAGAAGCATGGAAGGCTAAATAACATCCAAGTTATGTTGCATTAAAAACATTTTGTAACATTCTGTCAAGTTGGAGTTCAATCTTGGGTAACATTTCTCAGTCCCAAGGAGCTCACATGTGCCTCCTAAAAAAAGACCTATGCCATACGTACACTATATGGACAAAAGTATTGTGCCACCTACACATTACACCTACAGGACCTTTAATCAGAATCAGAATCAGAAATACTTTATTGATCCCAGAAGGGAAATTGTTTTTTGATACAGTTGCAGTGCTCAATAGAAGTTATTGAAGGAAAAAAAAAGAAAAACGAATAATAATAATAAACAGTAAAATATAAACAAAGATACAAATGCCATTTCACCCAAGTTAATTGCATAAGAGGATTGATGGAGTTATTGCACTATTAGAGTTCAGAGTTGTATAGTCTGATGGCCACAGGCAGGAAGGATTTCCTGTGGCGCTCAGTAGTGCATTTAGGAAGGATCATCCTACTGCTGAAAGTACTCCTGTGTCCCATGAATATGTTATACAGTGGGTGGAACTCATTGTCCAAGATGACCCTTAACTTGGACAGTGTCCTCCTCTCCAACACCACCATCAGAGAGTCAAGTTTTACCCCAACTATGTCACCAGCCCTGCTAATCAGTCTGTTCAGTCTGTTGGTGTCCTCCACCCTCAGACCACTGCCCTTTATGTTTGACAATACACAGTTGTGCTTTTCAGTGCAAGCTAAGTGAACTGGATATGTTGCCAAATTGTTTAGCCAGTGTGCACAGACCTTTCAAACGTAGACTTTCCGTTATTAAACTTTAATTTTATAGTCTAGTGTCTATAAAGTAGTGTGGTGACAGTTTCGCAGGCTGATTATGATTCACTGTTGATTAATAAAATAAAGGCAGGCGGGCAGACAATAGAACATCCCTCCATTGTCGTGAACCACCTGGCACTTTTATTGGTACAGTGTATTATGCATCTTTTTATAATCACCCTCTTCTTTGACTTGTCCTTATTCCACATGCAGCCAGGAATTATAGCAGGAGACGAGGTAAAATATAATCCTGGATATATTATGTTACTTTTCCAGCACAAATTCCACTCTAGTTCTCAATATTTTGATTTTGCGATGTTAAGCGGTGCTCCTGTGATTTAATTTGTTATGGGGCGTTGGTTGTTAAATGAATGCTCATCAAAGTTTTGACTGACTCTGCGCTTTGTATTCGTACAGTGACATGTTTGTCTGCATGACTGTCTAAGTGTCGGGCCTTGCTGGGAAGCCTGTGATGTGATCTTAATGCATCTTTCATCCTTCAGTGTGTGTTTCTCTCATTATTCTCGACTCTGCTTGCTTTTTCTCGTTTTCACACACATTTTGCAAGATTGTTAGGCCACACAATAGTTGTTAGTGTCACATTTAGCTGAAAGTCGAGGGCGAGGCAGAGACGCACACACACAGAGTTAAGTTTGCGATTTACACACAGTGCAACAGACGCACAGACACATGGCCAGGCACACGGCTGGACACACACACACACACACACACCCACACACACACACACTTACTCACACAGCACATACTGTAAGCTCAGGCTAACTCCATTGCATAAATCTTTATAAAGCAGCTCAGGGCAGGTTGTATGGGAGCAGGAATAGGCCAGCAAGGGCTTAACCTCTGCAACACACACACTCGCACGCGCAAACATGCAGCGTCCACTGTGAAACTATTTAGACTTGCTGAAAGGACTACTGTGTGTTTCAGAAAACCTACATGTTCAGCCCTCCATAGAAATTACAGTTGCTGGCCGTGTGTGAGTGAACAAATCTAGGCAGAGTAACTCATTAACATGGCATTCTGCACATTTCTTGCTTTATTCTTACATTCGTATTTTTATGCGATATGTCCGTGCTACTTGTCTGAAATGAACTATAACCGCTTGACTCTCTTGCCTGTGTCTATATGTGTTTCTCCATCTCACAGCAGTGTTTTCATAATAGTAGTCTGAGGTTTAAAAGGGGTCTAGTAATACCTGCAACATTTCATTCTCACCAGAAGATATTAAAGCCACACAGTGCCCTAGGAAATAGAAATATGTTTGAATGGATCCCTAGTAAGTGTGTTAGATGTTACTGACCTACATAAATGTGGTAAGTGATGTTGGATCAAGAAAAAACTCAAATAAATAATTAGCCTTAATTTTTTATAATAATTAAAAACCTTCCGCCCAGCGCCAAGTGAAATATGAATAAAAAGTCTTATGAGGTAAAAGGTGCTAATTTAAAGTTGTCATAACTCGCCTAGTGTTGTCACCATGACAACAGTGACACCCCCCCCCCTCCTCAGCCTTTATTCCTAGTTCTCTCGTCAGGAAATAAACCTTTCCTGCTCTCCTCCTCCTCCTCCTCCTCCTCCTCCTCCTCCTCCTCTTCTTCTTCGTCTCTCTCTCTCAGGTCACTCCTCTCTCTTCCCTATGGAGGATGGTTTCCCCGACGATGAGCGTGGTGATCAGGGGCTCGCGGGCTTGGGCTCTCCACACTGCTTTCCACACCAGAACGGAGAGCGCGTCGAGCGCTACTCACGCAAGGTCTTTGTGGGAGGACTGCCCCCGGACATAGATGAAGGTAAAATAGTTGCATTAAAATCAAAAGGATTTCATTTCTGGGCTATTTTGAGTTATTTTTGGGTTATGATTAAAACTTAGAAGATGAGAACTTGAGCGAAAGGTATACCATAAGATGGAAAATTAAACCAGCAGCACAAGCATCTTACTGTAAATTGAGGCTGGACTTTTCCTGTAAACCTTCTGCAGTGTTTTTGTAGCAGACTGTCAATGAGAATCCGTTCTATCCGCTTCTTTTCAGATGAGATAACAGCCAGTTTCCGGCGTTTTGGACACCTGTTTGTGGACTGGCCTCACAAAGCAGAGAGCAAATCCTATTTCCCCCCCAAAGGTGTGTCATACTGTCATCACGGCTTCTTCATGCTGTTTTGTCTTGTAATTGTTTACTGTTTTATCAGGGAATCTTTTTACATTTATCGTTACCAATTTCTGATCCAATTTCTGACTACAAAAGAGAGCGTTCAGGTATAACTTCTGTGTCTCTGTCTTTCTGCGTGACCAAAAGGAAGCGATGTGTTTTGGTAACTGATTTTAGAATTCTTCGGCACAGCATTGTGAGTTAGCCCCGTGTGCAGTCTGGTTTTGTCTTTACTCTAGTGCGTGGAGCATTTTTCAACCATGTCTGGACTGTTTGTCTGTTTGTTAAGGCTTGTGCCCTCCTGCTGTGAATGCAGAATGTCGTGATCAGACATGCAGTCACAGTAATCATTGCACTAAATTCCAACATGACTCTTTGTCAATACTTTGTGTCCCCGGCAGCATGAATAACCCTGCTGCAATTTTTTTTGGTAGGGTATGCCTTCCTGCTGTTCCAGGATGAGAGCTCAGTGCAGGCTTTGATCGATGCCTGCATCGAAGAGGATGGCAAGCTGTATCTCTGTGTGTCCAGCCCCACTATAAAAGACAAACCGGTCAGTGGGAACACACGCACACACACGCGCACCCATCTGCTCACATCTTGCCGTCTCCACTGAATTCAGTGAAACTTGTGGTTCTGACTTTTATTTGACTTTCCATGCAGCATGTTAGAAACTGCTTGGTGCGATTCGTTTCTAGAGCTGAAAGCTGTCGGTTCTGTGTGTGACAGGTCCAGATCCGCCCATGGAACCTGAATGACAGCGATTTTGTGATGGATGGATCTCAGCCTCTTGACCCCAGGAAAACCATCTTTGTGGGAGGAGTCCCTCGTCCACTCCGTGCAGGTAGCCTTCATTTTTATAGAAGATTCAGGTGAATTAACAACAACTGACAACAATGAGTGTTTATTGTCTTTTTCCCACTGTCATTTATCAAAGCAGTAGTTGTTTTTTTGAGTACTTATGTTCGAATATCTTTTCAGTACATCTCTGCATTTTATCCGTTTGCATATGATTAGACTGTAAATCACAAATACGCAACTCTGAGTAGGCGTCCTTCACTTCTTGTGCTTAATTTCTTTCCAGTCTTTGAAGTGCCAGCTTTAAGCAAAATTCTCCTCTCTGTAAGAAACTGCAACGTGATCAGCTTGTGTTCAAAATAAACATCAGACCTGCTAGAGGGTAGAGCTAAAAGAGGCACTGTGCCGGTGAAATCGACTTTGACCTACCCTGGTCCTATCAGGAAGTACTCTCTGTGGCACACCGCATTGTGTCGAATATTTAATTCCATTTTTGTCCTGATAGCGATGTTGTTCTGTACTTTCATGTTTTCTGCCCCGCTGGTGGCTGTGTTTTAGACATTTGCGTGTAATGTGGTAACGACCAAGGTCATAAGTCCCTGCTGGGCATTAAATGTTTTTTGGCTTTGTCTAATATTTGGGTCTAAATTTACATGTATAAAATCTGCATATCAAAAAACTGCCATTTGACTTGACTTTTTCATGTTTTAATAAGTAAAGCTGGGTTGTAAATCTGCAGTGTTAATTCCCCCCCCCTCACCCAATTTGCATATTTGTTAGCTGCTGTTAAGAAAAACACAACAAAGACTGTAAATAAACTTGTTAGAATGTTTAGCAGTCATGTAGCAGCTTACACCACGCTCATATTTGCCCTGTCAAATTCTGAATGCTGAACTCAAATCCATCTGTGTTGATGGCTTTAAGCTCTCAGATCAACAGCCCTCATCCACTCCGTGTGTGGTGTGTTCACTGGCTACATGGGCATGAGTTCATGTATTAAACCCGTGTGTGTGTGTGTGTGTGTGTGTATCCACACAGAATGTTTATTATTGTGTTCACGTCTTTTGCGTCCAACTTGTTTTTGTGAATATTTTCCTCAGCTCGTTCTACATGTCTTTTTATTTATTTTATTTTTTTTTACCCCCTTTGCAGTGGAGCTGGCCATGATCATGGACCGCCTGTATGGTGGGGTTTGCTACGCTGGCATCGACACAGACCCTGAGCTGAAGTACCCCAAGGGAGCAGGGCGGGTCGCCTTCTCTAATCAGCAGAGCTACATTGCTGCTATCAGTGCTCGCTTTGTACAGCTGCAGCATGGAGAAATCGATAAACGGGTGAGTGGAAAGAAACGAGAGCCCAGTGTTTTTCTGTCTCTCCCCTTGGTCACCTTTCTTCATTTGTCTCCCTAAACCTCACTTCCTGATCTGTTTTTCTTACACTCTCCTCGCCTTTGCCTCATATGAGTTATGCTAAAAAAAGAAATGATGGATAGCAATGGTAGATGGTATTACTAGATTTTGTTCAGGAGTCAAAAGTGCAGCATTGAATACTAAGTTAGCAGTTATTAGTAAATTTAGAGGTTTTCTCACAAATTCAACCAAAATGTCTGCCACAGAGTGAGAGCACAGAACAGCATCAGAAAGACTATTGTTCAATTCAGATGAAACCCTACACAAACAACGACTTAAAGAATTGAACTTTTATTTCTGCAGTGCACAGTGTCCAGACTGCACTCTGAATCGCACCTGTGTCCTGCGGTTTATGACCTTACAGTCACTCACACAGTGTACAGCTGAGAAGGCTGACTTCAGTGACCCACTGTTGGCAGCAGCCAAGGAATTACAATATCACAACTTACGGTGGCCTTTAATTGAATCAAATATTATTCACATTTGCACAGTAGAGGTGAGTGAACAAGATAACAGAAGTCCAACAGAAATATCTGGTGAAGTGGTAACATCATAATATAAAATACTGGAATAATGGTACGCTGCTTTCTTATTTGCATAATTGGTGTGCAAATTTTGTAGACAGAGTGCCTTAGTGACATTCACTTGCTAATAGCACAGTTCCTCATTACTGAGTGGTTGAAAAAGCAAGCGAATAGTGTACAGTATGGTCTGGACAGGGAGTTTGAAACCCATATGTTTCATTTGGAGCCTTTTTGTTCCTATTTGTTCCTCGCAATGTTTAAAAAAGGATTTTGTAGATGCGTTTTCAATGAAGGGTCACAGTCAGCGCTAACCTCTGTGACAAATACAGAATGTATTTCCTGTGACCGCTTCACAATAAAAGCAAATTTTTTTTGCTAATGTTTTTCTGTGCGCTATCATGCAGTAGGAAATGATCAGGCGGCATCAGCAGAAACTTAATACAGCTCCGATGCGGCTTTAGGGGAGTGAACCAAAAAACAGTGAGACTGATATCAATGAGATAAAATTAAAAAACAGTAACAGTAAGCCGGATTACAGGCATACATCTTTTCCTGCAAATCCCTCGGGCGTAGGTGGGCAATTTGAATCCCAGGCGGGGATATGGCGGACTCTGCCACTAACATTAATGTCTTCAGAGAGGTAATTGCAGACGATAAATACACCGGCTATGGCGGAAGAAAACACTGAGCATACATGGTATCAAAAATAAAGGTTTGAATGAAAATCTAAAGGAACAGCAGTACACACACAAACACATTTCAAGAAAATAACGTAGCTAAATTCAAATGATTCCCACCTCTGATTGCAGGTGGAAGTGAAGCCATACGTGCTGGATGACCAGCTGTGCGATGAGTGCCAGGGAACTCGCTGCGGCGGGAAGTTCGCACCATTCTTCTGCGCCAACGTCACCTGTCTGCAGTACTACTGCGAGTACTGCTGGGCAGCCATCCACTCGCGCGCCGGACGAGAGTTTCACAAACCCCTGGTGAAGGAGGGAGGCGACCGTCCCCGTCACATCTCCTTCCGCTGGAACTGAGCGGGCGACCGAGAGGGAGAGGCAACAGGGGAGCAGGAGGGCAGGTAGTGCAGGAGTCGCAAATCATTGTACAAATAAATGCACTTTTCTGTTGCTGGTTCCTTTTTGCTCTAATTTCACTGAACCTTTTTCTCATTTTTATTAAGTTAATATATATCTATATTTTGAAGATAGAAAAGAAAAACTGGAATTATATCCAAATGTCCAGCAAGGAAAAAGATGTGTAACATAATTTTATTTATGCATTTGATTTTTGAAATATTTTTATGAGTTCTTAAAAAATACATATATAGGAAAGTTTGAAGTGTGATATGGTACTCTGCTATTCAATTGGCATATTTTTCTAAACAAGGTATTTGATTTTAATTTTGATACAAGAGGCCCCAAAACAAATACACTTCATTTGACATTTGATTGACTCCTTTTGTAGCAGAGCTATTGCTTTTTTATTTTGTATCGAGTCTCCAGAGTAAATGCTGTTGAAACAGTATCTCCTTGGCTTTTTGTTTCTGAGAGGTGTGATTAAGTTTTCTATTGATACAAGAGGCTCCAGAGCAAATGTGAATTGAAAAAGGTGTTGCTAAAGAAGAGTGCAATTATTTCCAATTTAAAGAGTGCAGATCCAATATATGAGATCCTTAGTAGTTAACCAAAGCTGAATCGTAATTAACTTTGAAGAACAAGAGAGGGCCCACTGCAGAACGAAATGGATTCTTTTCCCTCCCACATTAAAATGTCTGAACCTCTCTTTTTATGATTTCCCACATCATATACAAATATTTTGATGTTACTTGAAAATCACAACGAAATTTTAGCAACACATATTTGGGTTTCGATCTCCATTTTGACATGCAAAAACTAATACCTCAAACTCAGCTGCTAATGTGCCGAATACCGTTTAAAAGAAAAAAAAAAGAAGAAAAGAAAGAAAGCAAGCAAGAAATAAACATTATCACCTGCTGGTGTTCTCCTTTCCTTAGAACTATAATCAAAGGGAAGTGATGTAACAGGCAGAGTGTGATTTGACTGGCACAGTTTTGTACTCACTTGCTTCATCACTTCCTTATTTTTGTAATCAAACCCAGGGTTGTGCTAGAGACAGAGCAGAGAATCGTACAGTATACAGCGTATTAGGGGAATGTATGGTGTAGGGAGGCTACAGGAGAGACAGACAGGCTTACTGGTAAAGAGATAAAGTCCAGCCCCACTCCCCCCTCCTCATGTCTGCCTGCAGCCTCTGCTGCTAAGCTAGCAGCTAACAGAGGGTAGGGCCTCACTCATGGATCAGAACCTGCTTTCTGTGTCTGTACACAGCTGGGGGGATCCAGATCTTTCAGGACTGAGGTTACGGTAACTCCTCGAGAGAAGGCTGGTCAAGTGGCCACCTTTTTTTATTGCAGTTTTTACGGGGCTACCACCAAACGGGAAATACCTTCTTTTTTTTTTTTCTTTGTTAGTTTTTTTTTGAAAATGCATTTGTGCAATTCTCCCAAGTCTTTAATGAAAAAAAGTTCTACTTTGCATCCAAGAGTCAGCTACATTTAACGAAAGAAGCGATTTTAAAGCGATTTCCGAATCGTCAGCACACATTTGTGTCATGGAGGGATCTGCCCTTTCGGCGAACCCTCTATCCTTTCTCCTGCCAAGTTAATCCAACTCAGCATCCAGTGTTTTTGAAGCATAAATGAAGATAGTCTCTGCAGTGTGCTCTACTACTACACACTTGTGACCCACATGCAGTTTGCTCTTGAACAGTCGGTTATACCCAGTGGCTTTTTGGGAACCAAAGATGGCTGTGCAGTAGTGGGTCACACTGTAGCTCATGTAGGTTTTTATTCGTATTTATTACTTTCTCATTTCTTCAAGGATGTTTTTTTTCATCTATCTTTTTTAAAATCTGTCACTTCTACCCAGTTTTGCTTAACTGTCAAGCCCAGCAAAACAAAGATTGGCCTTGACTATAATATTTGACAGTGCAGTCAAAACCCATTAGAACACCAGTGGAAAAACAACAGGGCTTGCAGACACACATACACACACACACACACACACACACACACAAGGCCTCACACTCTCCATAGCTCAAAATGGAGGTGCACGCTGGTAGACACTAGTTCTTTTTTATCTCAAATAGGTCTGCGTATTTGGGAAAATTCAACTTAAAGTGCACATTCACACAGCAAAAGTCAAATCTAATCCTCACATTTGTTTTGACGTGTTAAGTCACTCAGCGGTGACCTACTAGCCGAGCATTTAAATATGTCAGGGAGTTAGTACAGAAACTTGATTACACACACTAGTGAGAAACTTATCCTCATAACGGCGTGGTGTCGTTGCACCAGTTTTGCACCCTGGACATTAGTTTTGTGGGTGTGGCGGGTGAGCATTTTAGAAGTTAAAACACTTTGTGAAGAATTTGCTGTTAAATGAGATGAAAAAAAAAGATTATTTTATACATGGCCTGCTGATTTTTGGTACAGTGTTTTCTAGCTAAATTATTTTGTCATGCACATATAAACATTTATTATGCACTACTTTTCTAAATATTTTTTCTTTTTCCAACAGTCATTTTAGGCACATTTTTCACAAATGGGGAAACTCCTTTTTGCAATACCTCAATTTTTCACATTGTGAAAGGTAGCTTTTGTACTTTTGTTACTGAGAGATCTGCATATATGGAAATGTTCATTTTAAGAAAAAAAAGTTGAGTGATTTCAATATATATTATTTTCAATTATGCTTTTTATACATTTCAGTGCTGAGGAAACTTTACAACTAAGTGCGCACTTGTGTTGATGCGACTTCATATCTGCAGAGGAGAGACCAAAGTGTATTGCTCTCTTGGTCTTAGCTTTTCATACACTAGATGTTTCCAGTCAATCTGGTCAATAACAGCATGGCGAGAATAAAAAAAACAAAAAAACAAGTTGTAATTTGAAATTGATGTTAATGTCTCTAAACATGGCTATACTAGTTGGAAAATGGTAACTTCTGTCTTGGTTTCCTCTCCATAGATGGAGTATAACTTATTATAAGGAGAATGCAAAATTTGGTTCACGCATACCGCTGAATCTCGTATCACAAGAATGGATGTTTGGTGTTTAGATATTTTAATATTTGAAAAAAAAAAAGTATATATATATTCTTGAACTTGCCAACTAGCACCTATTGTAATCCTTAGCATGCATGACAAAAAAAGAGAAAATGACAAGTACATGAAATTAGCTATTAAAATTAATTGTTGTGGTGTGCACCAAATGTTTCTCAACTATTAAGTTAAGGACACCCCAAACCCACTCTCAACTCACCTCACACCCCACCTCCCCCTCTCCCCTCCCCACGTGTTGATCTCCTCGCTTCCCCATTTGCAGACCTCTGCAGGATGCACATGACAGAGATATAAGACTAGAAACAAGACAGAAACTAACTTTTAAATCGATTTGGCAGTGCAGGACTTTGAGCATCCATATAGAACACTGTTTAAAAGACTTGAGAACTCATCCCCGCTGTCTGTCAAGGTGATCGTATATAGACCTATCTGGAGGAAGGGGAGCTTAAAGACTTGAATGTGGTAAATGTTGCAAGTTAACTTCAAGTTGTTATGTGCAATACTTCTTTTGAACCTTTTTCCAGATAAAGACTCTTTGCAATGTAATTCTTTAATGCCATTTTTAATTGCAGACATTTAATTAAAGAAGATGTTAATATGTTTTTCACAGTCATTTTCTACTGTTATTGTAATCCTTTTCATGCTGGTGTTTGTAAAAAAGAAAAGAAATCAAACTATTTGTACTAATATAAATAATTGAAGTTATTTTTAAAACATTAAAGGTTTTGTGCTCATTTGCTTATTTTGTTTATTTTAAGCTACTGTGATTGATTGCATTGTAATTATTAGGTCAACAATGTATTTAGCTGTTTATTGGTATATTTTTAATTGGAATGTATAATTGATTTTTATAATTTTGATCAGATTTTTGTTATATTTTTGAGGTGAAGCTTTTAATATGTTAAAGTGTCTAGTTTTTACTAATTGCTATATTGTGCTCCACAATATATGGTTCACATTTTCTGAAGGAAAATAAATATTTAAATATTTGTCTGTTAATGATGTTACTTAATGGCAAGATTTCAATAGTTTTTAACTGTGTATGGGAAGGTTGTTGTATTTATTAATAGCATTTTTTACTTAAGATATCACCTTAATTTTTATTGTCATTTCACTTTATAAGTTCCTATTTTTGTATTTTCCTTTCTAATTAAGTTATGTAATATGGATATATCCATATTTCTAGGAGTTGGTCTGTAGTGCTAGTGAAACGAAAAAGAAAAATCTAATGTTATTTAATTGTTTGCAGCCAACTATTTATAACAGTATGCATAATTTTTAAATATTTGTAATGTGAAATGTTGAATGAAATAAATCTTAACTGTGATGAAAGTAGCTTGGTGTGCTTATTTATGTGAAGTCTTATGACATTTAAAGCTGTTATGGGATAGTCTTACTATTTCCTAGACGACCCTGCTGTGTCATAATTCTGTGTTGTAATCACAGTTTGGCTCCGTCATGTAGTGTAATATTACCATGCGCATGAGCAGTCAAATATACAGTAGTAGAGCAGACTACCATTAGTAGTTTACACTTAGTAGTAGTTTAGTTTAGACTACCAGGAGTTTGGTAACTAATTAACAGCTGGCTGAAAGGTGGCGTTTCACTGCCTTGAACCTCTGACCATACCCAGCTGTGATGTCATGGTGTATAGGCCACACCCTGCAGTACACATCTGCATCACTGCAGCAATACAAGTCAGCAAAAAAAGTTACAATTCAGCTGGTTGCTCTTTAATACTAAATCCACTTTAGTTAGTTAGTTAATTAAATGTACATACAATTGCACTACTGTTTGATTCTGGTAGCATTCTATAGTGTTACATGTAGCAGCAAGATGAGAGTTAGCATTTTCATAGAACTAATAGTGCAGTTTTAGTTAATGTAGCATTAAGCTAGGTTGAAAAGCATGTTTCCCAATTTAAAATGTATTTTTAAATGTGTTGTATTTATCTTTTTTCTACTTCATTGGCCTGGTATTTCAACATGAAGTACAATTAAAAAAGTTGCATGCTATATTTTTATATTTTATATCTACTACTGTTTTTTGCACCATCACCTTTGCTACTGTATGCCCTGCAATTTCCCCATTAAGGGACTAATAAAGGTTATCTTACCTTAAGTGCACCTATCAAATCAAAAGTGCTGACTGGGTCATGTGTTGTTTTCTCAAATTCCAGGAAAAACGGAACTAACTGGCACAGTAACACCACCAGCTGGTTGCATCTTGCATTGTTAAGTCTGACTTTAATAAAGTGTGATAGTTTCATCAGTAGAGTTCTTCAGTAGCATTTTCGGTCAAAACCGATGATAATTTGTTGAAATAAGATGTAATAACTGACATAAAGTGCGGCCTGTATGTGACAGCTGTGAGACAGACTAATAAAGTGCAGCAGAAGTCTATCTTTCCAGGTGAGAGTACCCAGTGGTTCCTTTGAAGAATAGACAGGAATGACTGGTAATTATCAGGGATATGGATGCTAGATTAACATAATAAAGATATGAATTCAGCCATGACACTGCTTAGACAAATAATCACAAGACAGAACAGAACTTGTTTATATTTACTTAAAAATCAACAAGTCATAAGCATAATTTCCATAAGAACACAAAAGTGGCTTGTCAGATTGGTTCAGGAAATTAATTTACAGAAATCAGCTGAATAGCGCAAAACAACCATAGGATGCTGTTTCTCTGTTTTGAGCTTTGAGATTCTCACAATGGCAGATAATGTTTTGCTTATAATCTCATGCCCAGCCAAACTTTCTAAGCACTTAAACAATAGCTAGGGCAGTGGAAAAACACATGGAAGTACAGTGTTAGCCCTCTGCCTTTCTCTGCAGAACATAAGATGAATATCCTTGGCTGAGACAGAGGCATTACCGCATGTCTTTATGGATGAAACTGCAGATCACCCTGTCATTACAGTAACCACCACTGCCAATCGATCGGGCTGCCAGGAAGAACATCTTGTTCAGTTGTTTGATTTCCTTGTGCTTAATCAATGACCGGTTAGGCTCCCTACTATCAGACAGTTCCAGGATGAGATGGATGACGAACATGTGGTCATTTGGGAGGATGCCAAGGTTTAGTCCATCAGTCTTCCAGAGATTGAACTGCTTGGGCTCTGGCCACACCATCTTTCCAAACTACCATCAACTAATCAGTCCAGGGAGGGGCAGGATGGTCTTCTCCGTGACCACCAGTCTGTAGTCTCTGTCAAAGAGTTGGTTGGTTCAGGATGAAGGTTCAGGAGGCGGCAGCAGTCGGCGGCAGGCTTCATAACCTCCAGGAGGTCCTGCATGGACACTAATGGATGGGAGAGACATGATACCTCTCTTATGGAAGATAAAAACATGCTGTCATTGTCCCCTGCGTGCAAATGTTATTGTTGTCCAGGAGGGGAGGGGAGACAGAACTGAAGGTTCAGGTGCACAAAAGATGGGAGCATGCAAATCAAGCATTGCTGGTAAACAGGTCCACCAAGGCAAGCAGGCCTGGGGTTGGAAGGGCTTTGAACAAATCCATTCATAGCTATAGAGAAGTTATCATGCATGTCACTGCAGAAACACAATGGTAAATAGAGCATGGCTGTTTCACTATATATGCAGTGCAGGGTTTGATCTGACTCATCTGCAGTCAGGTCCTTCAGAGCCTTGTCAGAGTCAAGCCTGTGTGAAATATGATAGTCCTGCTGATGTCAAATACGGGTAACCAGTTGTCTCAAACACGATGTCATATACAGAGTTCTCTCAGTGATATAATCATGCTACTCTTGGCACCTTTAATGAATGTCTTGTAATTGATGATGTAGATACTCGGATCACATCATTCGGGTAGGTTACAGGACAACAGAGGAGAATGTGAGGAGTGAAGTGTCAGAGATTGACAAACCACTTGATGGAATTATTTTTGATCCTATTATCATCTTATTTTCATTTCTTTGTTTGATATATATTTTTTTGATTTAGCTTTTTGTGTAATGTTGCATTTACTTGCTAAAAATATTATTTGAGCATGTCTCTTTCGCTTTTATTGATATATATATATATATATTGTTTTATCGGACAATAACTAATAATGGATTATTTATGTAGTACAGACTCACGGTGCAGTTTCACATGTCTGCTATTCTCAAGTCTGACTGTGTATCACCCATTGAACCACCAGATGGAACTGTAGGACCAAAAACCAATTTGAATAGCACATGGTTTAAGCTGCCTTCATGTACTGTGGGAAATATAATATGAAATCCCATGATTTTTTTCCCCCTTCAAATTTACAACTGGGAAAGCGGGAATTTTCTATGATTGCTGAGCTATTGGGATGTAGCATTTAAAAGGCACATCTAATTGATTTTTAATCATTAACTTAATTGTTTTGGAATAAAATTATTCTATGTAGGTTTCATTTGTTTTCTATTTTAATTCTGCTACCTTTGAGCTGTCAGGCTAGGCTACCTGCATGTATGTATGTCAAACTGCTCTAATTAATTTATCTATTAATTTATTTATTATAAAACAAAAATGGTTTTGCATTGGGACCTGTACTGTGACAAATCACCAACCATTTACCATTATATAAATCATTTGAAGTATTATTCCGATATAAATGCACTAGATATGCCTTCACCCTCACAGCTCGGGTGCAGGAGTTTACTAGCAGCGCTGAAAGGCAACATTAATTCGGCTTCCACTTTAGCCAAACAAGGGGCAGAAAATAAATAAATAAATAAAAATCCCCCTAGTGGCAGCTCCAGCGGCAGGGTGTACAGTGAAGCACGGTGAAGAAGAGGCTGTGTTTGGATTAGGGGGTTGGGCTGCCTGCTGGTAGGAAACCTGCCGCCAGACATCCAGTTTGTCTCCGGCGGTGCAGCGTTGCTTTCCCGCAGCATCAGCAGCAGCGACACCGCAGCGTAGCCGCCAGCCTCACCTGCTCCTCATCCGCGCTTCCCTCCGCCTCCGTCCAGACACAGACACTGCCGCAGCACAGAGGACAAGGACGCCCAGCTGTAAGTAACTGCTTTTTTAAAGCTTTTTTGAGGGGGACATTTTTGTTCTTTTTTTTTGTGTGTGTGATGGAGAAAAGGTGAAGATGGTACTATTGGCGGAGGTTTACAGGTTTACACTGCAAACCAAATGAGCTTTTTCTTTCTGTCTTTTTTGAGAGTTTTGCTCCTCTGATCGTTCACTAATTACTCGCATGCTCTGAATTTCCTGTCTCTCAATGAAACTGTAATTTGGTGGCATGTATTCACATTTATTGTGTACTTTAGGACTACAATCAAGTTAAAATCTCATCAGCATTTACTAGAATCTTCTCCATCAAATAGCCTGTCAGGTCTCATTGACCTGAACGCCTGTCAAGTAAAACCATCCTTTTTCAACATTTCCTCTATTCTAGGAGCAGTATTCAGGGTAAAAGGGGGAATATAAAAGGGCATTGAAAGATGGTGAAACTGGGGAGTAATCTTCAAGACAAAGGGGCCAAACCTGTGAGCGTGGAGGACGGCTTTCAGAATGTGCCCCTCATCACTCCGCTGGATGTTGGCAGCCTCCAGAGCCAAGCACCTGACAAGGTGAGAGTCTGCAGCTCGACTGTGTGTTTGTGTGTATGTGTGAGTGTGTTTTCTTGCTTGTTTGTGCATTCATCTGTTTTGCTAAGTCTCCTTATGTTTGTATTTACTCAATGTTGTTGACCTACCTTGTGCTGAATGCCCCCTCCCCAACACACACACACACAGACACACACACCTACACACACTTCATTCACACATTCATTCATCTCATCTGTCTCCCAGCCATGTCCTTTGTTTTCCAGCTGAGATTAGGAGACAGATTTGGTGCCAGACAGTCTGTCATTTATCATCTCGACATCCCATAGTAAATGCACCGCCGCTCGTTAATCCAGTTACCATGGTGGCAGTGCAGTGTTTGTATGGGGTCGGGACAGAGAGCTGCACTGATTGCACATTATGAAAATTAATGGAATTAGACAATAGGCGAGCTCATTGACGTTAAATCTGAAAGCTCTATTATGCTTCCATTGTGCGACGGTGTTTGGCTCGTTTCAGTTACAGTGTGATGATTTCATTTTGCAGCTATATGGATCCATATTTTTACCCTGTGCAACTGATCATTTACTTACTGTAGAAATCCAAGATGAAATGTATCATAAAATCCTTGCACCAGTTAGTTAGCTCTCATCTTTTTAGGTATCAGAAGTATTACAGTCATACAACATTATTCAAACCTTTATACTCTGTAGTGTGGAGTCTAATAAGACTGCCAATTCAATTTTAAACAGGAATACTGTTTAATAGCTACTTTATATTAATGCCAAATAACATGGATTTACATTGGGAAATCCAACCTACATACAAGCCTCTCTCTACCCTCACAATTAGCCTTTAGTTAGACTTCATTGGAATACCCCCCCATTGTCCATGTAGGAACAAGTGTATAGTGATTACTTGAGATTTTATATCTGTAACATGAAATGGAGACTGTACTTCCTGGAAATCCTACACGAGGCATAAACAAAATGATTTGTTGATTAATTGACTAGTGGATCGCCAGGAAAGTAATCCCCAACTATTTCTATAATTGATAAATCATTTGAGTAATTTTTTAAGCAAAAAAGCCAATAATTCTCTGATTCCAGCTTCTTAAATGTGAGGATTTGCTGCCTCCCTCTGTTTTGTAAATTTAAAGGCATAGTTTGATATTTTGCGAAATACTTATTGACTTATTTTTGAGAGTGAGTGAGAAGATCCATGCCACTTTCATGTCTGGACAGTAAATATAAGGCTACAACCAGCTGCTGGCTAGCTTGGCGGTATCAGCTATCCTGCAACAGTAACAAAATCCACCTACCAGAACCTCTAAAGCTTACTGATTAACATGTTAGCAGAGCCAGATTGTTCCCCCGGTCTACTGTCTCCTGGCTCCAGCTACATATATTTACCATACAGTCATGGGTGGCATGTTTTTATCTGTCTCTCTGCAGGAAAGCATATTTTCTAAATATCTTTAAATATCTTTGAGTTTTGGACTGTTGGTCGGTCAAAACAAGCTGTTTTAAAATGCCCACACAGTTTCTGAAAATGTAATGATTAGCACGTTTTACAATTTTCTTACTTTTTATAAGCAACAACTTGTCTGATCAAAATATATTTACAGATTTATTGATCATGAGTTGTAGCCCTACATCAGATTTTCATCAAATAAATCCCACCTCTCTCCCAGTCAACATAATTTTCCTGCCCTTAAATGATAGTGTAAAAGCTTGTTATATGATTGTGTCAAAGGTCCAAGTCAAGAACTATTAACCCATGTTCTGCCCGGCCTTTAAAAAGACATTAAAAAGACTGGGGAGGCTTGTCACTCACTGCACACACACACACACACACACACACACACACACACACAAAATCTGATACACAGCAGAATACACAGCAAGGCATGCTTGCACTTTCATTCACAAGTGAGGTTGCGTGCATTCTAAAGGAGTGTGTGTGTGTGTGTGTATGTGTGTGTGTGTGTGTGTGTGTGGGTGTGATTGACAAGCCCTTTCTGTCAGCAGCTACCAGTTCGTAACATGACATTCATGGAGCTGTCAGTCATTTTACACAGATTAAATCAGTCCCACTAGATTTGAGAACATCGCTACGTACTGTGGTCAAAGCTGCCATTGTGTTAAGATTATAGCACACACACACACACACACACACACACACACACACACACATTGCACATGCATGTCACTGTACTGTGTGATGGCTCTAGTGTTTGATGTTTATTGATTACCTGAACAGGTAGAGAGACAGAGAGAATAACCTGGGTGGAGTATGAGCTCATGCAACCTACCAGCGAGTTATTGTTGTTGGCATTTGAAAGGAAATGAGGTCAGAGAAGAAGGCTTGCTGTTTTGTTGACTATCAGTCAATTCTTACATGCCTCGGGAGACGCAGGCACAAAGATTGCTGTTGCTTTTGGATACACTCGCTGACAGCTGATGCAGATTTTGCATGCTGCTCACTAGCTCACAGGGCTATAAAATTGGCCGTTCAGCCGCTTCATAAGCTGGTGTAAGTTGTCCATACTTGCAGGAATTAGGCAAAAATGTATTTTTTTTATATAAATCATTATGCAAATGCAGTTGGGCCCATTTGTTTTAACACGGGACAGTGAGAGTTTTAAAGGTCAATTTGCTGCTAAATCTTTGAATGTGTCTCCAGCTGTAAGTGTGAGAATTTGTCTTCCTGGCAAGTGATGCATGAACACAACGGAGGCCAAGAGAAATAATAATGAAATCTGTAATTAGACGTCAGAGTGTGGGAGGTGCTGATGATGGCTATCACAGTTCATTTAATGGAAATTCTGCACCCTGTACTTCATCCTATACTCTGTATGTGTATGATATCACTCTTATTCTCTCCTTTAAAAATACAGTCTAGCAGTATTTCAGTTGTATTTTTGATGCCAGTATTCAGCATTGCTTTGTGCAATACTGAAAACTGTCAGCTTTTAAGTTAATATGGTGAACTTGTTAACACCCAGTTGCTTATTTACACAATATCCCGACCAATACAAGATTTTGCTAGTTGCTAACTGTGTCTGTCGGCTGTTTGGTGCTAAGCAGTAGACGGTGGGTTTTAAAAGTTTTACAGCATGAAAACGGCCGCCTGCTGCAGCCAAAAGATGACGCCATGAGAGTGGTGAGCTAAACAGTGAGCTGAAACTCACTACGAATCTCCGTTAGCCGAGGGGAGCAGCAGATTCAGGTGATTATTCACTGCAGGTTCATCAATATGAGCGAACCCTTTCACTGTCACAGTGTTTTCACTTTGTGATTTAGTACATTGCTTTTTGAACATAGAAATTTTAGCCGCTTCAAGGACAAAGACAGTGTTGTAGGAAGCCATACCTTTGTGTGGATTTCTATCTTTAACTCTAAAAATATGGCACACCAATAATATCTTTGTGATGAATATCTCTATAATCTCGTTGAATTTAAGGTTGTTGTTTTTGCCAACACCCGACCCAGAAAGAGTTCATTGTCAATCAGCTTTTGTCTGCCTTTCAGAATCTGATCTGAGACCAGTTTTGTTCTATCCACCCGTTTAAAGCTAAAGCGAGGTTTATTGGGTCATGTGACCTGACTAGTACCCGGGATCAGCAGCTGAGCAGCTTTACAAACACAACCCCAGATTTTTTCACCCTGATCCTGCCTGATGACTGCGTGACCTCCCTGACTACGGGGTTACACACGGATATTTGCAGGGGCAGGGTGCGGTCACAGCGAAAGTTCATACACGTACGGACATGCAACGTCACACGTAACAATGCTGCTGTGGCCTACAGAGGCTGAAGCATTAGAGAGGTATTAGATTTGATTCCATCTGGGCAAGGACGCGTTACAGCCACTGCTGGGTCACCAATATCTTGATTGGATTGCTGTTAGTTTAAAAAAAAAGCAACAACAACCAGAGGAGGTTGGAGAGATGTAGAGTTAGTTTGACTCTTAGAGTCAGATCTTTTCTTTCTGTTTGTCGTTTCTCTGAGATCAAAGCACCTGTTTCAAAGGCAGTGACAGACTTCTAATCGTTCTCTTTTCTTGTCCAACATGTCTCCTTGTGTTGTCCGCTTTTGCGTTTCTCCTCAGTTCCTTTGGAGTAGCTTTTAAGTCTCATTCAATCTTTACGGCTGTGTGTTCTTATCCTCATGAATTAGAGAGGAATTCTTAGGAGCAGGAATCCTCAGTCAGCATGTTAAATCAGTAATGGTTCGATGAATGATTTCTAATGTGTTGCCACAATCTGAGGCCTCATAACCAGATGAACCATCATCCAAGTTTAAAGGGAAACTCCAGTATTTTTAAAGCTGGGCCCTATGTTTTTGTTTAAAGAGAAAGATCTCGCTCTGAAATCCTGCGAGAGTTTGAGGTGTTGCGGGAAGATTCTACCTTCTCAACATGAAATGACAGACAGGCACAATTAGCAACTGGTAAACATAAGACAGATAACTGTTATATTGAATTGGTGGAGACCAAAAACAGAGCTAAATGGAAGAGGTTTGGTTAACCCAAAATAATTGTATGTAGAGATAACTACACCCTCTGAAATGGTATTATTTTGTAGGTAAAACCTATATTTTACATTTATAACCAGATCCATGTAAGAATAGGATTCAGATTTTCAAATACTACAAATCTTAAGAATCACTTTTCATTTGTGTTTTGTGCCTGCAGGGGTGTCTAATTCAACTGAATATCAAAACTCTAAAAGAGTTGATTTAACATGAATCACCTTTGGTTATATCATCATCTCATCCTGTTCAAACTTGTGCTCCCACCTGCTTTTTATATGGATTTCATTCACCGTTCTTATCCACAAGGAAAGACTAGAATCAAACATTCAAAAAACACACAGAAAATCCACCAAAGACCAACGCTCCGGCAGCTCAGTCTTTGGGGATGAGAAATGAAAGAGCAATCATAGTGATAAAATGTCTAAAGAATAAAATACTGGGGAAGGCGGGGAAAATAGAAAAGATTTGACAGCTTTTCCACAAGGAACATAAAATCTACAAAAAAATACTGTGATTGGAGACAGAAAGATGGAGAGACACACAGAGAGGGAGGAGGAGAGTAGTTGGCTGAGTTTGATGAGCTAAAACTGCTCTTTCTGAAATGCTACTTTTTTGAACTTTTTCATGTGTCATTCAAACTCTAGTTCAATATGAAAATGACAACTTATAAAGCCTAAAGTGCTTTAAAAAAACCCCATATGTATAAATTCCTGTTGACTTCTAAAACATCCAGCATCGCAATGTGTGGCAGCAGTCATTTTACCACACAGAAATAAATTGTGGAGCTCTATTACAGCTCTAAAAGTGACTCCACGTCAGTCATGGAGATAATAAAAGGTCACAATGATTTAAGACATTTGAATTAAATATACACGGCTAATTATCTGTAAATTGATTCTCACAGGAAGTGGCAGCAGTGCCTGTGCTTGTGTATGTGCTGGAATCATTTACCTCCCTGTTATTGATGCAGAAGTCTCTGTCAGTCTTATTGACACATTAAAAGGTCACAGTGAGTGAGGCCGTTATGCTCATGTCAACGAAAACCAAATTGAAAGATAAAAGTTGAGATGAAAAGTCAGGGCATCACAAAAGTTATTACAATTCATGGTAACACTTTATATAACAGCCATCAGTTACCAATAAAATACTTTCCAGTTCCTACTGGTGCTTAAACATAGAGGCAGAAAACAAGAGAACATTTTTTTTCATTTTAGAAGAATAAATTAAGTATTTTTTGTAAATACTGAGCACCCAAAATGAAGTTTGGGTAAAATGGTGTTGACAACACTAATATTGTGCGTATTTCACAGTTACAACATGCTACTAAAACTGTGCCGACACAGTAAGTTAAGGAAAGGGGCTTTGGGAAAATCTCTTAAAATTTCCCAATAGGGGCACTCGCCAGTGTTGGGGTACAGAAATGTAGTTGTGAGGTAGGAATCTTGAAGAAAATCTTGAAGCAATGACGTACACTTGTCAATGGAGAACAGCTACGATGTTACATTGAAATTTAACAGGTTAAATGGCATCGGTGATTTAGCCTACAATCATTGACAATAAAAATAATGCTTTTGCCCTTTAATCTTGGCAATTATTAGTTAAGCTTGCCCCAACAGTATATTAGGTGTGCATCTGGCAAAAGGTGCCATAGATATGTAAATAGTTGTTATAGAGGACATTTAATTATGTATTATCCATTCATAAAGCCATGCCGCTAGTTTGACTAAAGAATAAACTACACATGACCACTTGAACACATATGTTTCTCAGGAGGAATCACAAATATCAAACGAGGTGCTACCTCTGTGGAAAGATAAGTAAGCAAGTTGTATATTTTCATTTATCTTGTCACAATTGCATAATTTATAGGATGTTTCTTACATCAAGCTTTGGGAAACAAGATTTAATTAATAAATGAATGAACATTTGGTGGCACTTTGTTCAGTAGATTTCTATGAGTTGCTGGTAGCTAAAGGGCTGTAGAAATGAGGCAACGTTGATTGATAGCCACTTCATTAGGTAATATGAAATAAAGAGGGGGGTGTGGGGGTGTGTGGGGGTAATGAAGCAACATATAGTGCAGCTGTGTTTGAAGCTACAGGCCCCTGAGCACGTTATTGTGAAATGAGTCAGAGAATGAGAAAGTTGAGGCAAAATTGAGACATTAGTTACGACTATGACAAGTCTGACGTCTGGTGTTGCCGCGCTGGCCTCAGGGGTCCAATCAAATGCACCGTGTTCAGTGCACCTACTACGGCCTTCAACTGTTAGATAAGAGCTAACTGGCAGCTTTGTTATTCAGATAGTGGAGCCAGTTTGTGTGCACTGCAGTTTCTGGCTTTGTCTCAAAGTGGTGGAGAGCCGCTCAGCAGTGCAATTAGCCACAAGGACACTGAGACATTGTTCTCTTTCTCTGTCATCTCTCTCTCCTCTGCCTTGTCAGTTGTACCCATTTCTCTGTGTCTGCCCCGTCCTCTGGTGTGCATTAATATACAGTGGATGCAGAAAACAGTAGGGACACTTTTTAGTAAGTGCAGTGATGAGGTGAAACCTGGTAAAAGCAATTCTTTTGTCCAGTTAAGGCAGGTTCTTTTTGGATTTAGGATTAAGATTTTTAAGTATGGATTGTGCAAATGTGACTGGTTGAGAGGTTAACCCAGAAGTTGATATGGAAAAACAGTTTCCAGTTTTTTATTCAGTTGTTGAAGTGAGTGAGTAATTCTGCTGTACAGTATGCTGAAGTTCACCACTCTCTTATGCACTAAACAGGACTAGTGGGCACAAATTATGCATAGCTTTAGTTTTATACACATTTTATTTACAGACTTATAGATTTTATTTTAAAAGATGTGTTCAGGTGAAACTATATGTTCAGTCATATAGAATCCATTTGATGTCCTGGACTGATTGGATCAAAGACCATTATGGTCTTATTTTTTATTTTATTTTTATAGTTTTGACCATTTTTCCCATCTGTAATGGGAATATTGTACTGATTTAAAGTTATTTACTGAGAGAGAACACAAAGACGATTTATAACCTCAACTCTCTTGTTGTAAACTTCCATTGCAATTTACAGATCCACTTCCTGGGTCGTCTTTGAGCCAAGGACTGGATCATAGTTGAGCAAACACTTTTCTTTTGCAATGAAGAATTATTACGGACATTTCAGGAGCACTCACTTTTGGTTTATATAATCTGGCTAAACTGTTGGCATGTTTACAACAAGTCGGATCATCTTGGAGGCTTTATTCTTCAGATTTATTGCAGTGACATCGTTGTGTTCCCAGATCTCTGCAATTACTTGAATGTGTACGCAGTTATCTGATCTCATGCCCCTATAGGCAGGACAACATACACTGTTGAAAAAGAAATTGATTTACAATCTGACGCTATGGTTACGGTTTGGTCAGGAATAGGCACACAAATGGTCATAGTTAAAATGGTTAAAATTACAACTTTGTGAAAGTTAAGCAACAGTTGTGTTCGTGATTATGAGAAACCAACATTGAAACAAACAGTGATCTCTTGTGTTTAAGTCCAAGGTTTTGTTCACCCAACCCGTCAGTTGACCCTACGCTACAGGACTTTGTCAGTTGTACATAAACAAATGTTTTATTGGGTTATTTGTTGAATTGACTGATGTTTTGTTAAAAACAAAACAAATTATCCTTTAATGGAGAGACTGCATGTGGACACCTTGTTGAACCAGTACCTTCCTCAACACAACCGAAAGTTGAAAAGTAGGCTAACCTAAGAGTCTCTTTTCCCCGAGTTCCTCTCAACCCTCTCAACCTCTTTGCTTGAAGAGTGTTAGACTGACAGTACTGGGGCAGAGCTGTACTGCCCTGGTGCCGCCGCGCCCGGGGGGGGGGGGGGGGGGGGGGCCGGGGGGTGGGCGGGGGGGGGGGGGTGG
>JAVQJL010004907.1:0-27753 GCA_036024295.1 Nannoperca obscura
AAAGTAATCAAATGTAATAAGTTACATTACTTTAATGAAGTAATCAAAATAGTTACATTACTTATTACTTTTTAAACAGAGTAACTAGTAATCTGTAACCTATTACATTTCAAAAGTAACCTTCCCAACTCTGACTGTTAATATATGATGTATATAAAATATGAATCCCAACTTTTATGATATCTTCTTACTTACTTTCTACTTACATACTCTATTACATACTCTATTATATATTAATACAGACACTGAGTACCATTACTTAATCATGCAATATATTATTGCAATGTAGACTGTTTACATAGACCTGTAGACTCTGATGCTGTTAACCACTCCAAGTGCATTTGTATACCGTACAATATACTTATTATCCAGCCATGCCATGGATGGATAAAGAGAATCCAAGGATGTAAACATCCACTTGCCACTAACATACATCTCTATGGTCACTAACGCGACAACTTCTCGGAGTTTCTGATTGGTCCTCGCTGTAGTCGCCGGTCAATGACGACAATCGGATGCGCCTGTATCACCACGAGAGTTGCGAAAACAAGTGTGGGGTCGGGATGCGGAGGGCTCAATGTCACGGAGTTTTACCGGCGAACAGACAGACAAGAACCACCTCTGAATATCCGATGTACTTAGATTTGATTATATAGGATAGTCCGCAATAAGGTATGTCTGTGTTTTTTCCCGATGAAACAGTATCAAATGCATTTTAGTTGTAAGTGACGTTAGCGTACGGCTAGCCAGTCGGCTAACAACTTTGATAGTGTCAATATCATCAAACGGTTCAACGCCTTCTTTTAAGAGATTATTACAAGGTTATGTTTAGCCTCTTTGGCTTGTGATGACTAAAGTCTGTGAACTTACAGGGTCACGGACAGCGATAACCTCTCAAGTGTGGCCGATAAGGTTAAGTCATTAAACGTTAAGGATAAATGTACCTCTCCACGTGCAATGATAATTTGTGGATTTAAGAGATTACTATTGTATTACGATATTAACTTAATCACATAAAACGTTTAAAGCGTGTGATTTTATAAATATAATAATATATAATATAGAACAGTGTCCGAGCGAGAATCCTTGGACTCCAGCAAGTTACCCAAATGTAAGAATGATAGTACATGTTTAAATGTAAGTTAATGTTACTTAAATGTCTGTTATTTATCTTAAAATCTCTTGTCCCTTTGCCTCCTCATCCCCTTTAGGTAGTGGCCTCTTGACGAGGTCCGACGACGACGATCTCCCTGTCCCCTTCTTCCTCTGTAGTTACTGGTGCGCCATGTCCGCACAGATTTGTAGAGTGGTGGAGCTGATGATGCGCTCTGGTTGCTGCCAGACCATCAAAAGCAGATCCTGTTTGCGTAAGACAGTGTTGGCTCCTGTAGGTCCCTCTGGCCTCTGTGTTCATAGAAGGGCCTATAGCCTGGACACTCTCTCCTCGGGTCCTGGTCGGCCCACACTTGGTCCAAGCTCCCAACAGCCCCGTGGAGAGAGGACATCCCCCTCCTCAGCACTCACTCACAGGAACCTGTCTGCTGTGGCTTTACAGGTAGGCGGTTATCTTGATAACTTGATGATGTAGATTTTTTTTTAAAGGTTTTCCTGGCTACTCAAACCACTCTGTGTGAAAAGAAAATGCACACTCTGATATAAATCTTGAGTTTGTGCAGAAGATTGTACAATGAATAGAGAAAAAGATTGATGTTCTCAATATACTGTGAGCTTTTTCACATAGGTTGATTGGTTTTTGATTGTTGCATTTATGTTTCTTCAGGGCCAGTGCCGTCCTCTGTGTCGGTATGACTTTCTGGACCTTGGGGAGGTAGAGGAGAATGCAGGGCGTGCTCAGGCCTGTAAAATAATGAGACACTTCATAGTGGATCCAGACCTGTCTAAACTGGTAACACATCGTCTAGGACCTGAGGATTCTAATGCTGTTATCTTCGATTGCAACCCAGGTGTGTATTTATACAATGTTTAAGTCAGAGCAAAACACTTATTTTTTAGTTTGGTCTGTATCGTCTAATTTGGCAGAAATGTTGGCAAACTAAACATTTAGTGCTATAGCGACAAATATGTCTGTGTTTTTATGATTAATTAGTTTGTGCACTATGTTTTATTAATGGCAGTGAAACAACAATAAATTAATTGGCTGTGTTTGTGTCTGTCTTTCTCAGGTCCTGGGGTGTTGACTAGGACACTGCTAAATGCTGGCGCTCAGAGAGTTGTGGCTCTTGAAGGGGATAGGTTCTTCCTAGATGATCTACAGGTAACGCAAACATATCTTGGAGCTTTCTGCATCCTTACATGAACCAATTCTTATTTCTAACGTAACTCATTTTAATTATCGGATGTTTTTACTTTAGTTATTAATTTCCCTTATGTGTCAGTAAAATAAATTATGTTTTTATGTTGTAGGAGTTGGAAGGTCGTCTTGATGGTCAGCTGGAAGTGGTTCACTGTGACTACTTTAAACTAGACCCTATTGGCAGTGGAAACCTTAAACCCCCTGTCATGTTCACTGACAAACTGTTCACTGACCTGGGAATATCAGAAGCCAACTGGACTGATGGTGAGAAAATAACACGAGCACACAAACAGTACAAACATAGTTGACCTTTTATCAAAGAATTGCAGCTCCTGTGATTTGGTTATTGCACTACTGCCATATTGCGATTTTGATTAATTGTTCAACCCTTGTATGCAATGCCTCGAATCGTAACCTTGAACACGTATACCTAAAAGATTTGATTGGTGGAACGTTTTCAGCAACTCACAGGTTTCAAACATTTGGATTAAAGTTTTTAGCATCAATAATGATATCGAAAAAATAAAATAAAATCACATTGCATCTGTGTAATGATATGGTATGTAGCTTTTACGCGGTAACACACTTTACAGTAAACATTGTGTTTTGTGTAGTCTACCATTCCTCTAAAGTGTGTATTTTGTATTTGTGTGTGTGTGTCTTTAGACATCCCAGTGAAGGTGGTGGGTATCCTGCCCCAGCGTAACGAGCGCAGCATGCTGCTGAAGATGGTTTACGCTTTGTTTGAACGGCTGTCAGTCTACAGATACGGAAGAATAGAGCTCAACCTCTTCATAAGCGAGAAGGAATACCTGGTAATAGAACAGGAGCATTTTAACCTCTGTATCTGTAGAAATGAGCCCCAGGCAGTCTATTGAATATAACCTGGTGTGTGTTTGTCTTCATGAGGATGGAGTAGGTTACACTCCTGTTTTGGGGCATTTGGTGCAGCTGCAGACCAACTCAGATCTATACTTAGTTACTGCTGCACCTGTCAGTATAATCATCAGCTTTGGTGATCTGCCCTGAAAATTGGCATATACACATTGGCACCACAATCACTAGTTGATGATGAGGGAGACAAGTGTCTGTAGTGTTATTTCAGTGTTATAACAGTTATTTCTCCATCAGAAACTGGTGTCACGGCCAGGTGAAATGATGCACTACAGAGCCTTCAGTGTCCTCTGGCAGATGGCCTGTGATATTGAACTACTTCACAAGGTACAGTATGAGAGAGGGGAGAACATCTAGGTGATTATATAACTGTAAAAAAGCTAATTCCTGGGAGCATAACACTAAAACGTCCATGTTTGCACACATTGTCAGAATAAAAAGGGTGAATCTGAAAAAACAAGTCTTCTAGTTGTCAACCTCCTCATCTCTATCTGCAGGAGCCCTGGGAGTCATTTGTGATGTCTTCAAGACAGAGTGTACCTGGCTCTAAGGGCAAGGTAAGGAAGAGAGCAGACTCAATAACATCAATGTAAAGTTGATTGGCATTGCCTGTTTAATATAATACCTCCCCTTACCGTTTGCCTCTTTCTGCCCTCAGCTACCCAACGACCACCTATGCCTGGTGCGTCTGCGTCCACGGGCCGATCTGTTCTCTGCAGGCCTCACTCCTTCTAATGCTTCAACTCTGCTGATGATGATCAAACAGTGTCTGGCAAAGAGGAAGGTCAAGCTCATTGACAGGCTCAAGTAAGCAATACACACACACACACACACACACACACACAAAGGAATTGAGAAAGTCCACAAATCATCTGACCTTATTTTCTTCTTCTCTTTTGTTTCCCCCCCTAGTCTCTGGTCTCCAGATAGTGGGAGTAAGCTGTTATCGGAGATGGGCATGCAGGAGGACATACTGACAGGCCATGTATATCCAGAGGAGTATCTTCGACTGTTCCAGCTGATGGACAAGAGCCAGGAGTTCACACAGAGCTGGCTTTATGAAGAGATTCTGGAGAACACACAGAGGGAGGGTTGGGGCTAAAATAAAGACAAACAGGTCATTTGTATGGTTTTATACAAATGAAATACAAAAGTAAACAAAAACATGTATGTAAAGTATAATGTAATTTAAATGAGAATAATATAATGTGTGATGTAATGAAAAAGGCCCATAGAAGAAAAATACAGAAAAACAAAAAGTAGTCAAATGTTCATGCAAGATAACGTCACTGCATAAATATTTTTTGTTACCTGACCTAATACACTGCTGCAGGGAGTGATTGAAATGATGAAAATGTTTGTGACTTTACTGTACTTTAGAACAAGGGAGGAATGACTTCAAATGAACCCTCTGTGTTGTTCTGTACTGCGATTCCCATTAATTGATATTTAAGTCAAAAACTCAGTAACACAAATGGTTTATTTTGGGCTCACACATTGCAGAAATGATATGTGTGAATGAGAAGATTTAAAAATAGTTCCACAATAAGGGTTCTTATTAGTTATGATGATTAGTTAAAAAATGTAAAAGAAACATCCTGCATGCAGCAGTATTCCCCAGGGGGCTGAAGAAGACTCATGGATGAAAATAATATGATTCAGAAATGTGCATGTACTCTACATGACTGTTACAACCGCAGCTTTTCTGAGGCAGTATGCTGTGAAGCAGTTTCACAAAACACAACCCTGCATGTATCTCATGGCATCTTAACGGGAGTAGCAGGGCAGGAAGAAGGGAGTTTTTTCACTGTATAGCGCCATGGCTTGTATATTTTTGTATATTCATTGAGTGCATATGCTTGTCTAAATGTCATGTTTTATGGAATGTGTAAGCGGTGTGTCTCATCAAATTTTTAAACAAACCATTAAATCAGAATTTTGATATGTAGTGTGGGGGAGAAATTGATTTCAGCCCTGTTTCAGTAAGTGCTTGCACCACCAGTGCTCTTATTTTGATCAGTCTTGGTCCCAGACTAAATCTAATACTCTGCTTCCCTAGTCGCATACAGTGGAAACGTGGTGGCTTAAAATGTGTTTCTGTTTTTGCAAAGCTTGAGTTATCTGTTTTCATGTCACACATGTAAAGCAATAATAAATCTGCAAAGAATATAGATTGAAATAAATATTTTCTACTGTTAAGACCATTTTGTAGATTTGATTATGTGCACCTCTCTTTGGATTCAAGGTTGCTTGGAGGAATCCACACTCGCAATGTGGCCTCAACTTAATATCCCCTAAACACCGTGAACAGCTGGCTTTGGCAACACCGTAGTGAAAATAGGTCAGTTTAGAGAAAAGGCACATCAATTGTAAAATGCACCTGCCAAAAAAAAATCCAAGTCCTGACGGTGTAGAAACAGAAGATGGCGCCCGTAGCTTTTCAACCAGCAACACACAAAACAGGCCGAATGACAGCGCAACGACCCCTGGCAGCCAGTCTGTCGGCAACACCCACTGTCGTTACAACAACATCCCCAACCAAGCGTCTGATGCACGAGCTTTTATCATTCAGACAGCCTTTTCAGCCGTAAGTACAGTTTCACTCGTTTGTTACGCAGAAGTTGTAAAAGTCTAATGATTTGAAAGCTAGCGCATTTGTGTAAAGCAAATTAAGGTGTAACGTTAGCGTTATATTTGAAAGCTTTTCTCCGCGGTGTGGTGGCCAGATGTGCGAACCGTACTCGGCTAGCTCACGAGAGCTAGCAACAGCACCACAGCTACATATACGCTAACTAACGTGTAGCCGTAGCGTTAGGTCTTGAATTAGCTAGCTTATTCCTAAAGGCAAAGTTAGCTGTTAGCCCTACTACTTAGGCGTTTTCTAACAATTTGATGAAACGGCATAAACCTCTCAAGACGCGTAGCGTCAACATTAAAGCAACTCTGCCTTGTAACGTAACGATAGCGACCAAGCTAATCTCTAATTACACTGTTAACGTATGCTAGCTTTTAATTAAACCTATTCAAGTTAATTAGCCTTCTAGTTACTAATCAGTAAACGTTAACGGAATCAGTGTCAACTGGTGGAAATGTCACTGTCTCTGTGACTGCATGTGTGTTTTCTATCACTGCCTGTCACTTGCCTGCGTTTCAACTCAGGGTCACCAATTTATCATTAGCTGAAGTTGGATAAGTCAACCTTTTCCTTATGAACTAGGTTACTCGCTACGCATTTTTAAACTAGCTATAGCTAACAGCACAGCCACCACCAGTGCACCATCTCTTTTAATGACTAGGCTGCAATTATAAAAATGTACGTGTCATTTGTTAATTTGCTAGATTTTTACTAGATCTTTTATTGAGTTTAGCATAGCATAGCATAACACCTGTCACTGTCAGTTCATTTTAGCCATGTTCCTGTATGTAGCTCTGCTGTGTGTCCAAGTCTTTGTAGTGGCCTCTAACAGGACAGGGTCTGTTTTTCCCACCTTTGTGTTTGTCCTTTTGGCTGAATTCCCTTCTCGGTTTGTCGCTTCTTCTGTCTTTCATTATTTATGGTCCCCTGTGGAGTAGGGGGCAGACAAAAAGAGGAGCGGGTGGATGGTTATATGGACAGATGGCTCTATGGGAGAGGGGCATTAAAGGATACTGTAGATTTAAAAAAAACACAGCACCAAATCATATGAAAGATGTATGACAGGTACAGTAACACCTGTGTGTGTAATATGGAGGTCGTTGTTGCATAAGTCTTAATGTCAGTGTTGTTTTCATGGTCTGGGACTGTTTTATCTTCCAGTGGGACATTAAAAGCTTGGACTAATTAGACTCCAAAACAGTCTTTCATCCCACACTCAAACTATTTGTATCTCAAAGCCATGTTAATATCTAGGAAGCAGAGTCAGCTTTCCATTGGGATATAGCACCTATCCAAAAAGTGTTGTCTCTTGTTAAAATATATAGAGCTTATGCAACCTAAAGGCAAGATGGGTACGTCGTCCCATAAGTTCTTACCTCACTTTGGAGTGCTGATTTGTTCGTGGACTCATTTCCCAAGGTATTTCTCTTGAACACTATGTGTTACTATATTATATGTGCGATTGTTCATAGGAGTTTTAATATAGACACAGGGAACCCAAAGCTGTGCTAGGTGTGGTTGTCCTGGCTTTCTTTTTTTCTTTCTAAATGTTTGGACTGAGTCTTACCCAGGGCAATACAGGGTTACAAGAAGAACAATAAGCGTAGTGCTGCCGGAAATAAGGGCAGCCTTATTCCTCTGAGATAGGCTTTCATTAGCCTGGGTGTGTGTGTGTTCTTTTGGAGGTTTTGGAGTCAAAACCCAAATTAGGAAAACTGTTTTATTGGCGTGTGGGTAGAGGAGTCATTTATGTGTCTTTGTGGGAGGCACTTTACACAGAAATTTGTTATAAGCTTCTTTTTACATTATTGTATTTGGTAACAATGAAATGTTTGTTCCGTGTGTGTGTTGAAAGGTGGCAATACTTTGGTAGTACAAGGGAATAGACTTGAATGCAGACTGCATGTGTTTACAAGGGGTAGTCAAAGTATTGTCCAGTGATTGGCTGAAAAGAAGCAACATTTTACAAAACAACCTAACAGGTTTTGTATCTGTGTTTTGTCTCTTTGTGTTCAATTTGTTGCTGAGTCAACTGTGAACATAAGGAAGGCAGTAAAATTAAAACGCATGCTATTACACAATGCTGATTTGCTCTGTCCACTGATTTACCTGCTTGTACACTTCTACTGCAACCTACTGCAGTCCAGTGCAGCAGCCCTGCAATAAATCCGTGAAGTGCTGATTTTAACTACTTTTTTCTTTTCTACTCTGGATTCAAATTGTAAATTGTCACTGTTATTTCTCTCCTCATGTCACAAGTCATTCTACAGTAAATTAACACAAATAGCCAACTTTTAAACAGTTTTTTTCTCTCTGTCTCACTCTCTGTACTTAAAGGGAAACTACACCGCCTGCTGTTTACTTAGTGTTGATGAGTCACTTGAAGAAATACAGTCCTCAGTGAATTATATATTGGCCCAAAAAGTTATTGTCCTGCTTGCTGAGCCGTACTGGCAGTACCTACATGTACCGGGATGCATTGCGCGCAAGCTTCTAACCCCTCCGAGCAAGTTAGCTGCCGTTAATCAAAGTTACACAACGTTGCCAAGCCAATGAATTCCTGCATTTCTTTTTCACACATAGCTATAACATTACAGTCAGGGCATGTCTGTTAGATACAACAGCAACAGCAACACAGACACACACACACACACACACACACACACACACCGGCAAGGAGTGGAACAGGGTTCCATGTAACCACAAATCTACCGCTAGCCGAGCTAGCGCAGCAGTATAACGTTCCACAAAACCGCAACATGTAAAAACTGTTACTGGCATCCAACCTGTAGCCAATTTTGGGGCAATTTGAGAAAATGCTCCAGCAGCTCAAGTTTGGGATGGTCCCCGCCAGCCATATGCTCTGTTTCTCCTCTGCATGTCTTTGTCCGTGTATCGGCTGAATATCCAAGTCAGCCAGAACACCCCTGTAAAGATGTACAACCAATTTTGCAGCGAGAAAAAACTTGTCTTTCTCGGCCAATGTAGCATGCACTGAAGGATGTATTTCTTTAAGTGACTCTATACCATCAACACTCAGTGGACAGCCACATGACAGGCGGTGTAGTTTGTCTTTAAGGTCTCATGCCTCAGTTGTTGTTTTGGTGATTTTTGCAAAAGCTATTCTCATTGAAAGGAAGGAAAAGTGAGGAAAGTGTTCTAAAATCACAATAATGTCTAAGGCAAGTATTCCACAGTGTACAAGGTGTTGGTAGGACGGTTGCACAGGTTTTTTAAAATCTAAAACGCCTTAGGATGTTTTCTTTATTTGACAACTTAAGAATGATGCTAAACTTGTTTTGTGTCTCTCCCCTTCTCACTCTCACTGTTGTTTCTGACTAGAGCCTGATTTTAGCTGTGCTTTTCATTCCTTCTGTAATTCACAGACGCCCGTTTTCTGTCTCATTCTCCTTATCTCTGCAGGCTTGAAGAAGGGGTGGTGGTGCCAGATGGATCATGGTGGTGAGTGTTTAAATTTCACTAAAGCATAACTAAAAGTATAACATCACCATATTTATGCACAGCAACTTCAAAAAAATGAACTGGATGTGATTTAAAGTGAAAAGAACTTAAAGCTGTTGAGAATTAGGAAGGCTAGGTGCGGGGGTTGCTTTATCTCAGGTTGCACTTTGACCTATTATAAAATATCAAGTGAACTGAATGATATTCATACTGTATAAGAATTCAATTGTTCTTTGGATTTCTTACTTTAATAATATCATTATATATTCAACTGATCCTTTATTTGATCTCCAGGTCAGTTTGAGAAGGAGGACAGAGTGATGTCCCAAGTTGAAGTGGGCAGGGTTGAGCTCTGCGATAACCTACCCAACCCTGAAGCTCTCACTGCCCAAACTCGAAATCTCAACGAGACAAACGCGCTCACACAGACTCAAAGTCTTCCCCCTGAAGACGGAGGAGGGCGTGGGCTCATTCAAAAAGCCTCTCTCAGCCACAATGAGAAGGACATGGAGGAGAAAGAGAGAAAGGAGGGATACACAGGAAGAGGCAGAGAGGAGGATGAGGAAGAAGATATTGATGAGGTGATGAAGGAAGAAGAAGAGGAGGAAGAATCAGAGGAATCAAGCTGTCTAATTCGCTGCCAGTCTCCAGACACTCCCATGACTGATTCCTCGTATTCAGAAACGGGTAGGGAACATACACACACGAAAGAGAATATCAATATTGTTATATACACACACGGTGATGTGCAAGTAAGTATTACTTTTCTTGGCCATTTGGGGGCACTAGAACACCACAACAAGCTAACAGGTACACCGCTGAGCACATTATTGCCGTTACGTTGTTAGGATTGATGTGTTGGCAAACAAATGCCTGGCCACCTGATAAGTGTAAGTCTTTTCATCTCCTGCAACTCATGAGAAAATGTTACTTCGTTTGTCACTGGGGATAGTGGGTTTATCAATCATTTAAATCAGCCACCTGCTGTTGCTGGAAACGAGGCTGCTGATAGTGAGTGAGTGATTGAGACTGAACGAGACAGGCATTTTACAGATGGTAAAACCAAAACAATGAGCTGAAAGGGGCTACAATGCAGAGTTTTGTGATAATTCCCTAGGATCGTCATTGGGAGTGACCCCTTTCCTATTACACGTAGATCGATTCATTGTCAATATAAAAATATTGATTAGCTTTAAAACAACAACAGCCAACGGTATTCTGTAATATGATCAAAGAATCTTATTTGGAAGCCATGGTTTAAAAAAAAAAAAGTGATAAACTTAAAAATGTTATAGTGGTAGATTTTTGCTTTTGCTTTAGGGCTGCACAAGATCGGCACAAACAAAGATGGAAATATTCAGGTATTTTGTGTAACAATATACGATATAAATGTAGACCCTAAAAATTGAAATGATCATAATTTCCAGCTTATTCTAAATTAAACACCCAAATATCTGATGTAGTGTGGAAATAGTATGCCTGGCAGTGCAGGATTAGGTGATTTTAGCTATAGGAGATGCCTGTTGATCTAGCAACTTTGTTTTAAGATAGACTTTTAGGATAACTCAGTGAGTTTTAGCTTTACACTGCTTAAACTGTGATAATTCAAGAAGCGACAATGTAGTGAAGGCCAACAGTGGTCTGGCTAACTCACTGTTATAATGCCTTTTGTGTGTTTTTTAAATGGTCAGTGTTTTGGATTGAGGTCAGGCTGATTGGGGGTGATGATGTCATTCTGATCACATGACTGACTGAGAGAATCGAGGGAGCGAAAGCCTATGAATAAGATGTAAGGAGGCTACGTGTAGAGCGAGCCGTTTTCACATTGAATCAGGCGTTGTGGCGAGTGTGGGAGTGTCTGATACTAACCAGCAATCAATAAGCTACTGCACAGTGATTAACGCCTTTGTGGTCCCTCGTGGCAGGGTTGAACAGCTGAAGTACAGTAATCACTAAGCCCATCGATTAGTCTCTCTTCCATGTTCACAGTTGCTCGGTAAACAGCAGTATATTAAGATAAACAGATAATACTACAGTGCTACAGACATCGGGTTGTGTTTATCCAAACGTTGACTCTGTATCACTTTTTTGCTGCCCTTGAGGCATTTGCACAGTGTGTGTTTTAACATGGAGCAGTTGACTTGAAAGTGTGAACGTTTTCTTTGCACAGTTGCTCTCTGTGGTTTATAAAACTTTATAGAGCTATAGAGCAAAGACGGGTATTAGCTTATAGCGCTTAAACCCCATTCAAAAGTGTTTCTATAATCTAAAGCCACCCACCTGTTTTTCTCTGCATTAGAATGCCTAATTAGTTCATATTCCTGTACATGTTCTATATTACTAATAATAAGCCACAGTGATTGATTCTTTTCAACTACTTTATGATGTTGTGAATAGGGGGCTGACTTCATCTTATTCCCTTCTGTAGGCAGTCTGTTGGAGACTCCATATCCTTTCAGCCCTGGGACCAGTCCAGAGCCTACATCCCCTGTCATTCCAGTGGTCAGTCCAGAAACTTCATATCCCGTCTGTCCAGGGGAACTGAGACAGAGTGCTGTCGAAATGGACTCTCCTATCTCCAACACTGAATCGGTTGCATCCAACATGGGCTCCATTACACTGGGACCCACCCTCACCATGAGGCCTATAGATTCTACTACACTAACTATAACCTCAGACACCAGGCCTACCAGCCCAGCGGGGCCTAGATGTACAACAGAAGCTACAGACAGGATAGCAAACTATACTAACTTCGCGGCAGAACATCTTACCTCATCCACAGAGCCCATCGTCAACCATGGGCTCACAGGCGCTAGTTCATATGCAGGACCTATCAACTCAGCTGCTGAGACATTTACAATAACTGCTTGGACCACAAGGATCAACACCTCCTTTGCTTCCACAAGTACAGAATTCCCTTCCACCACAGGACCTATAACCTCAAATTGGGAGCACGTTACTTCCCCTCCAGTGCCCACGTGTTTGTCAGTCTCCACCTGCGCCACAGGGCCTATTCCAAGCCACGCTCTTCTGGAGTCTCTCGAGCAGTTGGCGCAAAGAGGAGATGACACTCAACTTCCACAGTACCTTCACCAGGTAACCGGTCTATGTTACATCTGGCATATGTCAGATACTGAGACCTGTGTATCGGCAGCCACTCATTTGAACAGATAGTCTTCGCTTTAATGATTTCTTAAAGTTTTTTTTCTTTCTGTCTTTTCTGTCATTTTAGTGTGTTTAAACTCACACTAGGTATTAAATCACTGTTATCCACTCAACCTCATAATCAGAATGGCACTTTGTACCCTGAGGCATGGGTGTCTCAGTGTGTACACACACAAACACAAACTGAGACATGCACACAAGCACGCACATAAGCCAAAGTCACACTACACAAAAGACATACACTCAGTCCTTCTCTCTCACACAGACATGCATGACTGGACATGTATGTTATAGGGTGTGGGAATAATTGTGCTTCACAAATGCCTCCATCTGGCACACCTGAGCTATCTCCTAGACGTGCGTGCGTGTGTGTGCGCGCGCGTGTGTGCGTGTGCGTGCGTGCAAGAGAGAAAGGGACATGTGTTCATGTGTTCCTGGTGGTGGTTCTGCCTCTTTTTCATAAACATTTTGATAAAAAATTGTGGCTAATGATTTCACCATATAAAGGTGTGTTGTGGAAACCTGTTGGCAGTTTGGGGAAATGCGTTTCTACCTTGATTCAACAAACTAGAACAGGAAGCAAGATGCAAACCACAACCTCTTGTTATTAATCCAAAGCTTTTCCTTTACCGCAATACCACTGTAAAACAATTCTAGAAAAAAGTTATATACAGATTTGTTGTGTGTGTGTTTGTACAAACATCTTAATGAGAAAACAAGCATCACAACACATCCCTTGTGTGTAAGAACTGCTACTAACTGAATTATTGGTACAGCAATTGTGACTTTGGAAAATCTTAACAATCATCTTATGTCTTTCCACTGTCTACAGGCATTGAGCTTTTAAAGGAAAATTTACAATCCACTTTCAGTGATTATAGTAAATGAATGCTCCTCTGGCAACAGCTTTACAACAGGTGCATAGGTCTGCAACAGGTCTAATCTTAACGCACCAATCAAAAGTAATTATTTGTAGGTTTAAATAAAGTTATCGTGAAAGGTCAAAAATCTTGTATCACCTATTTCTGGGTTGTACCTACACATCAACCCTATTGATACAAATGCTGCTGTTTTGATTACAGTGGGACATGACATGAATAACTTGAATAACAATGAAAGTCCTTGTAGAGGGCCTAAATAAGCAAAATAATGTTTTTTTCTTGTTGAAAAACACATTTGGACCTCTATTTGTTTGGTCTATTTGGATTTGGATTTGCATTCTGAAGGGTCCAGCAGGGCACTCATGGGCATGTCCACCATCACTACTTTGACAATGCTAAATACAATATGTTAATTAGATGCTCACCTTAAGGTAAATCTTACAAAACAACAATAACAGCCAGGTTAAATTGAATTAAATGTGAGCGTTACTATTGTTAGATTAAGACTTCTGTGAAACTTTTAGATGTGTCTTGGATGAGTTTGTGAATCATAGGCAGGCAGTCACAAATGACTAGAGGTTTCAAAGCCTGCACCATTAGCATAAATATGGATTGTTGGAGAAGCAACAGAGACAGCCAGCCTGGAGGGCCAAAGAATGGACAAATTGTTTCTTCTTTGAGAACATGTAAGTTCAGAAAAAGGATAAAAGTTATGCATTACATTTAGTGTATTCAGTCTTATTTATTATATTGAGTCTAAGTTTATAAGTGCTTTTGGCTTTAATATGCCAAAATCACCAATTCATAAGTGATTGTGTATTTATTTTCACATTTTCGCTGTGCTATATTGTGGAGATAGTAAAAATTCCTCTTAAAATTGGACTGTACTTTAGGTGGATATGTATTCCTTTATGATGTTACTGAAAACAAATGTAAACTCTTTCCGACTTCATATCTGACCCATGTCAGTACTGTAACCTATAAAGAGGACATTGAGTCGTCACCGCCCCTCACTTCATTACAAATGCAAGAGCCTTTTATGCCCTCCTCCTCGCTCTCTCTTTCTGTCTCCCTCTCTCTCACACACTCTTCTCTTGTTCTGTGATCAGCTGAGCAGCATGAAAGCGACACTTGCAGATGAGAGGTAGTGTGTCATTCGATGGGCTCTCGTTTTTCTGTCTTGCTTTTCACTCTCACTCATTTTCACGCCGTCTCATGATTCATTCGCTGTCTAGATTACAGATTATATCTGTTCTATCATAGTTAATGATTATAGAAGTCATTTCAGAAGAAGCAGTGCAGTTACAGCTCTGTCTAGTGTGCTGTTTCTATGTTCTATATAGGTGTATTTCCTACCTGTTTTCTTGTACTTTGATCAAATATTTCTTTGACTGATCTTGTGTCACGTTCAGGAACCACTCTGCATGAGGAATTACCTGAGTCTGGTTTTAAACCCCTACGGAGCCAGTTTCCCTGACGGCTTCTGTGAAAAATACTTGAAAGCATGCACTTTATTAAAATGTGTAATCTCTGTCTCTCTGCAGATTGCTGAGTCCTTTGTCCTTCACGAAGACTGTATCCTTATCATTATGTCCGTGCTTTAATTTGTGCTATGAGTGTGTCATACACTTATGTCCTGTGCCGCTTGCTTCTTGCGTACTTGTTTTTATTCATGTCTATGTTTTTTAGTAGAGCCTGAGGATTTTGGAGTGACTTGTCGCAGTGAAGTTGGATTACGTGACGCCTCACTGACTTTACAGTGTGAATAAGAGAGCGAGAGATAGAAAGAGAGAATATAGACAGAGGAGAAAACAGTGGAAAAGAACTCATGAATAGAGAAGGGAATGAGAGAAAACAGAAAGAGAAAGGGAAGCAGGGAAGAGACAGTGAGAAAGAAGGTGAAGGTGAAAAAGAGAGGAAAAACAGCAGTAGCTGAGCTGGGTTACACAGAATGCCCAGAGGCAGAGAGAAAGAAGGCACATACACAGAGGGAAGCCATATACTCAGATTAACACTCACATCCGACGGGGGAAAAAACCTACAGTATGTTGCCAAAACAATACACATCAGATGAGGAAAGATTGTAGAATTTACAGATAACTTATGAGTAAACAGTGAAATAATGACTATCTACACTTGATGTTCCCTTTTAGTGAAATAAAATGATGCTAACCAGCTGAACTTTTCAGCTGTTTACAAATCAAAAGGTTCTCTGTATCATTATGAGTACTTTTGGTTCATTATGTAGACCCTCAACTGTACCCAAACAGCCCTCTGTTTTGAAAGGTAAATGTTGATTTTCACTGCACAGTTCATACATACACACGTCAATACTTTGCAGACACACTCACAGAAAGAGACGCCCTCATAGAAATGCACTCGAACTCTTAAAGTCAATTAAGACAAAGTATAAAACAGAGCAGGAAGAAGAGATGGGGATGCATAAAAGGGAAGAAAAAGATGCAGTAGAGGGAGCATTAGAAACTGGAAATTTTGACAGGTTTAATCATAGGAAAGCGGCGCAGTGGGAGGGAAGAAATGAAAGAGCCAAAGAGAAGTGGAAAGCTAGCTCAGCTATGTCATGCGTGTATAGAGGGTTAATTAAAGAGAGAGAGAAAGCACAGAGCCATGTCAAAGAAGGTTTGTGTTCTGGCTGCTCATATCCATAAACATGAGAAACTGCATCCTGGAGCGGTTTCTCCCTTCTTCTCTTTTGCCCCAACTTGGTTTCCTCTTCTCCTCCTCTCTTTGTCAGTATATTTTTTACTTTCTTTTCTCTCTTTACGTCTTTAAGCCGTAACGGCTCCTGAGCAGAACACTGAGAGAGGTTTTGGAGCTGATGCAGATTCTAAGCGAACCGTTCTCTGTGTGCATGTGTGTTTGTTTATGTATTTATGTGTTTCCTAACCTGTGATGTTCAGACCAGCGGGCGTTATGGTGCATCCAGCTAGAGAGACTCTATCACCAGAGAGTGCTGGACAACCTGAAAGCGCTACAAGAACAGTGGGGTAAACATGGCACACACCGCACACCTGGAACATCTGCACTTTTAACTGAGGCTTAAGGGTTTCTTTACATATTACTGAATTTTGTCTTCATCATTGTATGTGCCCACATGCACAGCTGTCAAGCATGAAACTACCCAACATTATGACTGCAGCCTCTGTTTTTCATCCACTGGATCCCACTTATATATAATGAATATAGTTTGTGTTGATGTTTCATCAGATATCGTTTAAATTTGTATTTGTACAGGGGAGCTCAGCTCTGAGAGTCTAAGTATCTGTATCTCTGTGTGTCTGTCCGTCTCTCTTAGAGAGTCAGGGTAGAAGGACTTCCCCTGACCTGGCAACCCAACATCTGGACACTCTTAAACACATCTGCCAGACGCACAGTCGGTCAGTTTGCTTGCTTGTGTGTGTGTGTGTGTGTGTGTGTGTGTGTACTCTCTACAACTCTCTAAATGTAGATTTCTTCTTTGTATTGTTTGTATTCATTGACACCTGAACCACTAGATTGTCTGTCTGTCTGAAAGGTACTTCAGTGAATATCATATTTAGTCTGTTTTGTTAGTCTCAAGAATAGTCTCAAAACCACAAGACTTGGACTGTTGTGACTTAATCTGTTCTTGACAGGACTTGTATGTGCTTTATTTTGCTCTATTTTAACTTAATGTGGCCTTTAAATTTAATTTTGAGGTGGGCTATTTTAAATCACAAACTACTCCAACATTTTGGGAAATATGCTTGTTTACTGTCTTAACCAGAGACAGTTAGCCTAGCTTCATTAAAAGTTTAAAAGTACCTTCCAACAACTATGGCTAACAAAATACATGCTTTATTTCAGTGTTGTGTCTTGTTAATTAGCAAACTAGTCACCAGTACATGCAAGTATAGATTTCATACAGAGTTATGATAGTGTACACATTCTACAATGAGATGCTGCACACTCTCACTCGATTCAGCAACTTGTGATCAGGAAATCACTAACATGTAACCCCTGCTACTTCTACTGTCCTCCTCTTACTCTAGTTAAGATTGTACACAAGCATGTTTAACCCAATTATTGTCGGACTGTTTCTTATAATTTACACGATGGTGAGGTTACCTACAATATGTGTGGTGACGTATTTGCAAGTTGTTGCAGTTTTTACAGAAAATGTTGATTTCTAAACGCAATAATCAGTTGACTACAAATGTACATATCATCCTCTGTCTTTGATAAAGAGTTGTGTTTGTATGTGTATGTGTGCATTTGTTGTTTGGTGAGGGGTGTGTGTGTCTGTTGTGGTGTATGCTCATGCAAGAGTAACAAATTAGTCAGGTGAAGCATTTTTCAATATTTAATAGGAAGTTCTCAGTGTACTATACCTACCAGACACACACACCTGCACATTCTGTATGCTCCCAGACTCTCTCTCTGTGTGTGTGTGTGTGTGTGTGTGTGTGTGTGTGTGTGTGTGTGTGTGTGTGTGTGTGTGTGTGTGTGTGAGAGATTATGAGCTTGTATATCTTTGTGTGGTGAGGACTGCAGTGATAGTTTGAACATATGGTCCTTTGCTGCTGCTGCTGCTGCACTTTCAGACATTTGAGCCATCACACTGCTAGAGTTTCACTTCGCTTAACTTGTGCACACACACACACACACACACACACACACACACACACACACAAACAGTCTCCCTGACACACACGTTGTAATAGCCAGGGAAATGTCTTCAAGCTAATATTAGATCGGGAGAGTAGAGAGGGGTCACCCATCTTTCTTCATTTACTAAAACTAAGAACAGACCTTCAATACTCCCACCATCTTACTCTCTCTCTTTCTGTCTTCTGTTCATAGACCAAGAGCTAGAGATGCTGTGGTAAGACATTCACCTTTTTTATCGTGCGTGTATGACAGAGAGAGAATGCACATTCATATAAAATAAGGAAGAATGAATGTATATTTTACATTTTAGGTGACTCACTGACGCCATGTTAAATGTTAAGTAGTGTTAAGTTTAATGTGCAAGTACCAATAGGTTTAATTTATAAATAATGTGGAACTTTACTACACATTACTAAGCTGTGCTGTGGTAGTATCTCTACACGCATATATATTTATTTGTTTATTTATTTGTGTGTGTACAGTGTACATCTCTGGACTTTTTGAGGCCTACGTTTGAAGAAGGTGGTGCACTGCCTCCATGTACCTCAGGTGAGTGGGTGTGTGACAGAGTGGGTGTATTTATGTCGTTGTGTGTGTGGTCTGTTGGTTGGTTTTGAATGACCATTAATTTACAAACCACTTACACTTTACATTACAGCCAACCAAACTGCAAGATTCCATATCATATTGAAATACATAAATAAGGGGTTTCTTGAAAGGTAGCAATGTTCCAACTCATTTAAGTCATGGGAACTTTAACCATCAACATAATTTGTATGTTGATGAACCACGGGGGTAGAAGTGGTGTATCGTGTGAAATGCATGCACTCAGTAGCTTTGGTGTACCTTACTGTTGAGAGAGAGAGATAGACATATAGTGATTATTAGTTTTACTTTCACCACTGTCGGCCCACACACACACACAAGGTTTTATGTGTGTCTAGACCTTGGGTTTGTATCTGAGAGCAGTTCTCCCTGCATATAGTAAGGGAATTACTCTCACTGTAGAGTTTTAATTATTCTAATGACACAAACTACGTGGACTAATGGCTTCACTTTCTGTAAACTCCACCAAGAGCTGTTTTTATTCTCCAACTTTTCATTTTCTGCTTTTGTTTTGTCTCTCTTACTATCTACCTCTCTTTCTACCTCACTCCACTCTCCCAATCCCTACTTGCCTCCTCTACTCTGTTTCACTTCCTCCTCCAGCCCTTCAGGTTGACGGAGGGATGGAGCAGACAGCCGAAGACTCCTCCCATTCTCAAACCAGCCATACAGTCATACATTTGACTGAAGGGCTCAATTCCCCTGAGATCACAGAAAAGGACAGGGCAGACTCAGATCGGGAATTAGAGGGGAGGGAGTGTTTCCATAGATCTCAGCTGACTGACAAGCAGGGCAGCGACAGAGAGGGAGGAGATGCAGAAGGAGGGGCAGGATACACCATTTCAGTCATAGGAAATGAACTGCACCCCTGTACAGCTGGGGAAATGGATCAGCCCGAGCCCGCAGAGCAGCAGGGAGGAGATTTAGGTCTAGCACAGGAAAAGGAGGCAAAAAGGAAAGAAGAGGAGAGGGACGTGGGGGAGGCTGCCGAGGCTTTGGAGATGGAAGATGAGGGAGATGATGAAGAGGAGGAGAAGCAGAAGGAAAGAGACTTTCCTCTTTCAGTGGAGACTCTGGTCAGTAGGGCAGAAGTGGAGGTACAACAGCTGCACCAGGAAGCTGTAGCTGAGGAGAAGATATGCGAGGAGACCCAGGTATGTAGTTGCATTTGTTGGCTACTTAAGGTTCTATGAATTTAGCTTTCAAGATGTTTTTGCCAAATATATATATATAAAACTTTTTAAATAAAAGTGAATATAGAGAAATACAATATTTTAAAGTCTTTCATTTATAACATCTGTGAGTTTCTTGTTTGTTTGTTTTGGCAGTCATTTTAAACTACTATCCTGAAATGACTTGGCTTCCTGTGTCATCAGATCCAGGACCTGTTTCACAGTTTCTTCTGTTGAGGATTTTTGAACAGCCATGCTAACTACTCAGTTCCTCTTTACAAACCCTGCTCTTGCTGGAAATATGAAACCTTTCACTTCCTCTATTCCAGATAATTGTTTCCTGGGCACAACCCACCCATCACTCATTGTTTTGATCAGCAGGTTTAGCAGCTTTCACTATCTTATAAGTTGTAATGATTTCAATTACAGTTGTGTTCATGCAGTCCAAAAGAGAGTAGAGCAACAAACGGGATTACTGTCTCCATGAGTGTAAATTGATATGTAAATTATCACTGCACACCATTATCACTGCAGGAGAGCACTAAAACCTGCCTGCACCAGGGGGCCCAACTTCCCCAAGAGACTCATCTGAAGCAGCAGGAGCAGAGGGAGGAGGGGACGGAAGAGGAAGAGGATGAGTATGAAGTAGAGCAGGTCGACATCATCAGAGAAGCTGCCTCACTGGACGACATGGCTAAACTCATCACTGTTGAGGAGGTGTGTACATTATCATGCTTTTCTGTGGATGAGTAAGGGAGAGCAGCCTTCTGAGATGTCTCTTTCATCTGTGTAGCAAGTTATGTTGCATTGATTTAGTTTGTTTTCATTATTTATTTGCATTTGTTGATGCATTTGCATGAATGCTTGTGTGTATGTATGTAGAGTTAGGATTATATGTACAGTTATGCATATAACCGGGCACTATTTGCTACAATTTGTTTTCCTTTGGGCCTAAGAGTCTAATGTAATAACTATTGAACTCAACAGAAAAAACACACTGGTAGAACCACAGACACATAAAAAAAAAAAAAATGTTAACCTCAAATTGGTGATTTGACAAGGTTTCTCCTTGTCTGTATCTGGCCATCTTGGCCCATTTAAAATGGACAGCACAGTGCCCCGATGAGCAGCCCTAATAGTATTACCTAACCATTACTGTAATACCCAGGCTATGGATTTGTTTCGCAGATATGGAAGTCAATTTGACATTTATCTCTTCTATACTGAGAGAATAAGACATTAAGAGAAGAGTAGGAGAACTGAAAATGTAATGCCTTGAGCAGAAGTGTGTGTGTATTGTGACTATGTTGTTATTCTAGTATGGTTATTTGAGAATGGATGGATACCTGTACTCTGTTTTATATCTGCATCCGGTGTATTGAGAAAAAACATGTATTGTATTTAAGAGTTTTTCAACATTGACTGTGTCATTTGTTGGCTTTGAGCTCAAGTGCTGGTTACCGACTTCGTTGTTACATCTGTTGTGAAAGAAGAAGAACACAAGAAGTGGCATGCTTTTATCAAATACGGGATGCAGAGCAGCCGGGGAGCAGTGGTAGCTTTAATACTTGGAAGTAGTATCATTTTGTTTCTCTGTTTTGGAACTCTTTGGTAGGTCTACTCAAGGTGCAGAACTGAAACGTAACTTGTTGGGGTTTTTTTTTTTATAAATAAAGACATCCAATATGATTTCATAGAAATCATCTTATATTTAATTTAGGCAGAATATATAACATTCTGTCTGTAGTGTTTGTTTCACAGCAGACTTAATAGGCATGACTTTTAAAGAATTAGACATAGCACAAAAAATTCAGATAACTCTGTTTTTCTCACATTTATATTCTTTTTTATACATATTTTCTGCTTCCCATTTAAAGGTTCATAAACTACAAGGTTTAGTCACCAATATGGAGGTTGGTACTGATGTCTGATCAGTCAGTCAGTTGTTAACTTTCACGTTTGTTATTCAGCTCAACCTCGTAGGCACAGCCCGTGGATGATTATGACTACAAAATGTAACAGTAACCAGAAGTATTGCTAAATGTGAAAGGCAGTCTGCCTTGATAGTCTCCTGCCACTTGGCCAAAGTTAATTTGCAATAATAGTATGTATTGTTTAAGCTTTTGCGTTGAGCCTGGGTTCAAGGTCTAATGTGCTTCTTCTGGGACTGTATTACTGACTGTGAAATGATGTTATGATGTCAAACTGTTGGAGGGAGCATTGTTAGTGAGGTGTGAAGTTCAATACTGCTGATACTGTGCGATGTACCTGGTGGACATGGCTGGTGAAGAACACCCGTTGTAATAGATATTCTTACTCTTACGAAATGTTGTCAGTGTATGAAGTAGGCCTGTAACTAATGATTGCTTTCATTATCTATTAATCTGACGATTATTAGTCTATAAAATGTTAAAAAAAGGTGAAAAATGCTCATCACAATTTTTCAGAGCTCAAAGTGACTTCTTTTGTCCAACCAACAGTCCAAAACCCAAAGACTCTTTATTTACTGTCATAAATGACAAAAAAAGCAGCAAATCTTCCCATTTAAGAAGCTTGAACCAGTAAATGTTTGGCATTTTTGCTTAAAAAATGGCAGAAACGATTAATTTTTTGATCGAGGAATCATTGCTGCTCTAGTATGAAGATGAACAGATCAAACTGGATTTGGTAGAAGTTGTGTTTATGTTAATATATACAGCTTTGCTTCTAAACACCTCTTTGCTTCTTTCCCCTTCCCAGATGTCTCCTGCCTCTGGCCTGGTCTCCATATTGAAGAAGCGGAGTGTTTGTTTAGACAGTGTGAGTGTGTCTGCCTGCTCACAGCCCCGACCTGACAAACCCCCGGCCACAAGACGCGTCCACTTCAAAGTCCCTGATGACGGCTATGAGCAGGGTGTGTGTGGTTTTTTCATACGATTCAGAGACTTGTATCTCTCCGTAAACATAGAGCTAAAGTGAGCTAATTTGTAACATTGGCAGGGTTAAATTTAAGGCTATATAATCTATAATCCATTGCGACAACACTATCAAAAATAACTGATCAATTTGAGCAACTTATTATTAATCTACTGCTCTTTCTCTGTAGAAGTTGGCGGTGGGGACTCCTGCCTGCTTCTCTTCCTGCTTTGCCTGGTTACTGTAGTGATCAGTGTGGGTGGCACTGCCCTTTACTGTGCTCTGGGCGATGCCCACTCCTCGGTCTGTCAGGACTTCTCCAGAAATGCAGACTTCTACGTTGGCCAGATGCAGCGCGGGATAGCTCACATCCAGCAGTGGTTTACCCCCGGGTCATAGCAGAAAACAGTGTGTCAACATTGTGGAGCCGCTGGCCTTACTCGTTATCACCGTGGGTCCCCAGCAGTTCCTGCGGCTTCCTGGGACAGTGTTTTCTGAGGTAATGGTGCCAGACAGCTGCTACAGCCCCTGCCGCTATGTGGAGCAAGTGGCTATTATGCTGCCTAATTGGCTAAACGATTATATCAGACACGCATGGCATTTGTAAGCCTGCTCTAATGCATTTTTTATGTCCTTTGAATACAGTCCCAGGGTTCATTGAGACTAAAAGTCGTAGGTCAGATGTCCCTTTACAACACTAGTTTGAAAGGGAAAGCAGAGCAGATAGACAAAGAGGATAACTGGAGAATGGAGGCTGCATAACAGAAGAGGAAGAACTGACCTACATCTCTCCTCTCAACCCTGTCCAGATTAAATAGGTTATTCATTCTCGAGCTAGGTTTAGAAATGCCTAACGTGACTTAAGTGCCCTATTGAACTACCTGAGCACTGTCTCCGCACATACGTTCCATTGTCAGCCAGTGATGCTTAAGTTTCAAAAGTCACTGGTAGATGCACTAGGGAGCCATGACTGGAAACAAACCTTCACTGGCTCACACTGGACCCCACTACTCAACTCCCTCAGTTAAGAATAAGAACAAAGAAATAACATCTGCAACCCACGGAGATGTAAAAAAAGGATATGTAATGTATAGTTTGTAATCTGGCGGGCACAGAGATGCTCTCTCCACATAACCTGCACAAATGGGAAGTGTCCCAATGGGCATTTTACACTTTACCTGCTGCAACCACTAGTGTTGATTTTATTGTTGACTTTTTTTAAAATCACAAATGAAATTTTAAAATGAACAAACCATTCTGTGGTCTACTACTTAGAATGAAATCAAATATGTCTTAATCACGTCTCAGTCAACCTTTTGAAGGAGTGTTTGGAATTTAACTTTGCTTTGTGTCATCTGTGGTGCATTTATATATTGTCAGAAAAAAAAAGATTGAGGGTTATTTAGCTATTTATCAACTTTGAGCTGATTTGTGTAGCATATGCAACATGTACAGAACACAGTGCACCTCCTGTATATACTGTCAGAAGAATGTTTTAAAATGTTGCACGCAAAACTGGTACGATTTTTTTTGGATATTGCAATATTTCTACAGGCATTGTTGTATTGGTCTACATGCAGGCTTTACATGGTTTGATCAGAAACAAAAAAAGAAATTCCACGTCCACAAACCGCTTTCAGGTTCAGTGGGATTCAGAGAGGTTAGTTATGCACAGATAACCTGGACAAAAAAATAATATTTAAGTTAAAGAATCGGATTGTAATTGTACAGTTAATGTTGAAAACCAGAATTATTCAGTGTACTTCATCAGTACAGGCCTTGAAGTTGATGGGATCATTTGAAGCTCTGTGTCAGTCCAGCTCTGCCTGCCTGTGTGTTTGCTGTTCTTCGGGGTTTCTGGGCATCGTCCTCACTGCCTGGTCGTCAGTGCTTCCATTCGTTTCTTTTACACAAAAACACAAAAACACTTTTACAAACTCAGAATGACTTTTGCAACCATTCGGTCTTCTTAAAGAGTCATCTAGTTAACATCTGCCATTTTATTAAACATGTACTTAATGTGTTTACATCTGCTGAAATTTGAGTATTGGTTTGATCAAACCTCTCTCAGGGTGGAGATCTCATTTCCCTATGAGACAGGAAAAAGACTTACACTTTGTCCATGAAACCAACACTTTGTTCTAACACCAGTGCTTTAACTTTTATTTCTAATTATTTTAAATCAAATGTTAGACTTATTGGGGTTATTTTACTGCTCATTCCCACTGTTTGCTTAGTCAGGCCTCCATACTTTTTTAATGTTTTATGTTAACATGCAAAGTTTGTTGTCTTGTTCATTATTCTTCCTTTCTTTTCCTGTAGTAGTGGATGCCATAAAAAATGCCCTAAAAGAAACGCGTATCTCACAAAGGTCTTAATTGTTAGGATGGAAAAGAAAAGAAAAATGTCAAAGAGGAGACATTTAAGTGTCTTACCTGTGCATTTATAACCATTTCAGATAAAACCGTATTATCTTTCTCTCATGGTGTGTCAGTCATTCAAAACCTGAAGATTACTTGGAGATATGAGGTTTTCCCAGGACTTAAGGGATTGTAGATTGAGTCTTGTTTTTATTTGCACATGACGTCTGGCTGGTCCAGATGACTATCACTCAGAAAACATCATATTTAATCTTCTAGATGATTTTAATTATTTATAATACGAGGGATATCAAGTGTAGGTGGTTAAGATGAAAAAAAGATGCATCTTTTGCATCAGTTTTTTGTTTGTTCTCATTGCTTTTGCATCATACATCAGATAGGTTTTTCATCTCTTATATCGCCTTTGTTCTTAAGGAGGATTTGACAGAGGGTTGGATTTCTTAGCAAACTCTTCTGGATACCATCATCTGGGTCATTGTTATATGTTGTTTATTTTCATTAATTTCCCGATATCAGTTCATGAAGATGATTTACAACTGCTGAGTTTGTGCTACAGCTCTCATTATCATCTTTCTCACACACACACACACACACACACACACACACACAAATAGTTTCTTCCATCTTTAAGCATCAAATTTATTTCATTTGTTTTACTCAATTGGTTTGTAACAACACGAATGAATGAAAAGTCATGATTTTTGTGTGTGAATCACTACTGTTATCAACCCGATAAAAGACGTTTTATGAATTCTTTGATGAACTCTTTCACTTTGTTCTTACAGATTGTAATAAGAAGATGTTTTTATTTTTGTCGTTAAGAAAACACCTCTTTCCTGTTATGTCTCCTGTTAAAGCCATTGAAATAAGTTGTTTGTGAGCTTCTATTCTGTCTCTTCTGCAACATTACTGTTCTACAACAATACATTCTTCTTGTTCATACAGTTAGAAAGTCATGGGCCAAACTGGGAATTTAGAAACTCGGAAGCAGATGATAAACATTCCAGAGTTTAGCGTGCAGAGCTTTAAACTGTACCGGTAAGTCACATGATAGATGTGACTGTCTCAGTCATGTAGCAGTACATTTAGTTGAAAAACCTCTTGTGTAGAGCCAGTTTACTCATCCAAAGCAACAGGTGGAGGACATAATGAATACAATTTATGAGGGTTATGTTCACAAAAGGTTATATGGTCATTTTTAGTACTGCAGTACATTTTTATAGTGTCTTTTCTGATACATGCTGCATGTTTAAATGCGCTTGCCTCATGAATCTGAGCTATATCACATTTAGATTTAACAAGTTAACTAAGTGTTTGTTCAGTCTTCATTTAATAATGCTAGTTACCTACTTTAAACTATAGTACTTTATTCTTGGCTGTAATGGGCAATTTCCTCATTTAGATATTTAACCATTTGAATGTACTGTGCATATTGACTGAAGTAAAGATAGGCTGTTATAGGTTTGGGAACTCTCTTATTGTGGTGTTGTGTAGTAGCAGTTATAGAAAGACCACAAACCTTTTCATTTTTCAGATGCCAGATACGGCCACATTTCTGTAGGTTTGTTCTCTCCTGGAAAGTTTGAAATCTCTGAAGTTGGGTAAAGTCAAACATATAAGAGACCATCACAAAGCTTTTCTAGATCAAGATGTAAGTTGTATACAATGGCTCACTCCCAGCTCAGCACTTTGAGAATGAGAGAGGATGTTTGTATTCATTTTGTCTGAGTTCTAACATGAGAACTTAATTTAATTACATTTAATAAAAAAATGACAGGACTTTGTCATTGTACAAAGACGACATACTTGTATTGCCTCAGTGGTGCAGTTAGATAGTTTAGAGTGGGGGGGATAACCTTCCTAGGTCACGTGATTCTCGCATCATTTAAATATGGTTTTGAGTCAAAACACCAGAATGTGTATCCTGGTGAGTACTGACACAAGGAGATTATATAGTTCACCTATATAGGCCGTCTGAAGGTCCGTTTGATCAAGTATTTTGATAGCTAGTTTGATTACTTTTAGTTGAACTGCATGACAATGGAGACAACTCAGGAGGATTGTGAGACTGTCAGATGCAAGATCTTGAAGACATGCTGGAGATACACTCTTCACAATAGGTTTATGGCTTCAAGTATACTGTCTGTGATCCTGGGTAAGTTTTAACGAGGAGATTATATACTTTACCTGCTCTAGTTGAAGGCCTAACAAAGATGTGTTAGCTGTGTGCTGCTGGATTTGTCATAATGTGACCTTAAACCATATTTAAACATTTCATCCATTTTTTTAAACCTTCAAAAGACATTTTCAGGGAAAGAAATGAAAGGAATTAACTTTTTAGTTAGAACAATAAGATACAAGTTCGGTAATTACTAAAGGTCTATTTAAGTATTTTTTTAAAAACAACACCCAAATATTTTTCGATATTTTGTGCATTAGCTACATTAACACATAGTTAATAATTAACGGAACACCGTCTGTCTTTGTATAAACAACGTGGTAGAGAGAAATACCGATAACGTTTCTGTGGTGAATTAAATTCAAACGCCACATTGTGTTGCCATAGCAACGCGTAAAGCGTTGTCTAGGTGACTCCAACATGGCGGCCAACGTCTGGCGCGTCGTGGGGGGGGGGGGCCGCGGGCGGCGCGGGGGGGGGGGGGGGGGGGGGGGGGGGGGGGGGGGGGGGGGGGGGGGG